>JARYGA010034140.1:0-16099 GCA_030545235.1 Helianthus tuberosus | reverse complement strand
ATACCGAGTCTGAATGGTTAAGACCTCTAATCTGAATTGGTGAGACATTTGCCTTTGAATGGTTAAGTATTATACTGGCTCTTAATGGTTCAGACCTCTTACTGATTCAGTACTTAATGGTTCAGACCTCTTACTCCTTCAGCACTTAACCATTCAGAAGTTGTCAAACAGCCCCAAAGTATTGCACAAAAAATCCTTATTAAAAAATGTAACATATTGTTAGGTGCACTACAAAACTAAAAACTATTGTAAATTCTGAAAATACTGAAAATTGTAACACTTGAAGTTCAATAATTATGAAAAAACTGCTATCAAAACCCATAAAATGTTTGTTTCGCGAGCAAATGTCTGAATGGTTCAGACATTTGCCTCTGAATGGTTAAGCATTATACCGAGTCTGAATGGTTAAGACCTCTAATCTGAATTGGTCAGACATTTGCCTTTGAATGGTTAAATATTATACTGCTCTTAATGGTTCAGACCTCTTACTGATTCAGCACTTAATGGTCCAGACCTCTTACTCGTTCAGCACTTAACCATTCAGAAGTTGCCAAACAGCCCCAAAGTGTTGCGCAAAAAAACCTTATTAAAGAATGTAACATATTGTTAGGTGCACTACAAAACTAAAAACTATTGTAAATTCTGAAAATACTGAAAATTGTAACACTTGAAGTTCAATAATTATGAAAAAACTGCTATCAAAACCCATAAAATGTTTAACAGATGGGGTTCAAAAAATGTAACGCTTAAAAATGTAACACATTCATACAATCTCTCTCCCCTCTCTTCTGACAAAAAAAATGTACACATATTAAGAAAAGTTGACTGCCAAAAACTGTAACATATCGTAGCTTGATATCCATATATTAAGTTTTCAGAGTTTTTGCAACTCGCATAGGGATTTCTCCCTATAATTCACCTATATATATATAGTGTGTGAGGTTCAATGAGAACGTTAAAAAAGTGGGTAACCGGGGAACAATATATTTAACATTTAAATATATATTTTAAAAATTCAATTTAAAATGCTAAGAATTATTTTTTTCAAATTTTTTAGAGCTTTTGCATACAAAGATGTGTAGGAGATATTCCAATAAAAAATAATTTTTGTAAAAAATATTACTTTTTTTTACAATTTTTAAGAGTTTTTTTTTTATTTTTTTAGTTTTTGAATTCTTTTTTCATTAAAAAGGTTTCTATATTTATTTATATGCAAAAGCATTGAATTTAAAAAAAAAACGTTTTGAAATTTTAATATGTTAAATGCATAGTTCCTCACTTCCCCACTAAATATATATATATGTATATATATGTGTGTGTAAGTATGTGAGTGGTGACTATCTACACATAGATGTATATTTTGCTTGGAAAATTTGGGTCAAATATAATATGTTTTGGTGCTTGCTTTTTATGTACGTTTCGGCTTTTACTATATATCTTAAAAATCAAATTCAATGGCCTTTGTCATCGACGAAAATTGCCGCGAAACTTTTAGATTGACACTTTACACCCTACCACTTTCTAAAAACTTTATAAAATGTCATTTTCATCCCTTGAGTTTCTGATGTTTCAAGTTTAACATCCGTATTTTCATTCTTTAACTTAAAAAATATATTGTTTTCTCATGTGGTATAAATTCATGTTTTAACGTAATTGGTACAAATTCACGTATTTTTTGGGAAACGTGTCAAGTCAAATATAATATGCTTTCATGCATTTATTCAATTAGTTTACCTTTTGACGTAGACTAAAAAAACACTATTTTCTCACGTGCTTATTTTATGTGTATATAGGTATACATTCACGTTTCGACATTAACGGTATAAATTCACATTTCGACGTAATTTGTTTTTCATAAACTAGTAGGGTCAAATATAATACGCTTTCATTTTTATTTTATGTACATTTTCAGTTGATATATGTTTTGACGTAAACTTTGTTGAAAACGAATTGGGTCAAATATAATATGTTGCAATTCAACGATATAAATTCAAGTTAGTTTACATTTTAACGCTACTAAGTCTTGATGCAAAGGTAAGGTGAAACCCCAATAAAAGAACCGACCCGGGTTTGGTTTCGTTTCTTTTGTACGCTATAAATTCGATTTACTTTATTTTATTTTCCAACCGCAACGCTTATATAGGTTATATTGACCTACATTGGATATGTCTAAACAAACGTTTTCATATGGTTTATGCTTCACATAACGCTTGGACTAATCCACTCGATATTTGTAACAGGCCTGTGACGCATCGCCTACGGGTCATGTTACTAGTTAAAACAAAATTTGCATGCATCGCCTTACTATGGAAGTTAAATTTAAAAAGGGGGAAATATTAATAATCAACGATTGGACTCTTCGGTATTAAGTAGTTAAGTACTTACAATATGAAAGTTTCATGTAAAGTGGAAAAACGAGAGGTGTTGTGTTGTGAAAGTGAAAGGTTCAATATTTTGAAGATGTTAGACAAAATATCATCATAAAAAGATATAATTGAATATTTTTTTAACACATACTTACCTTCCAAAATTTTGAAGATGTTAGGAAAAGATCATTAAAAAAAGATCTAATCGAATATAAAATGAAAGTCAAATTTCGGGGCTGTTTTTACCATCTAAGACCGTGGGGTATGGTGGGGCTTGGGTTGGAGGCATGAGTTGACAAGTGGAGTTCGAGCCCTCCCACCGTCTAGTAACGTGTCCGTGGGGTATGGCGGGGCGTGGGTGCACCACGTGGGTTGGCAGGTTATTAAAAAAAATACAAAAAGTTTAAAAAATTCACACAACATTTAAAAAAAAACCTAAAATTTTATTAAATATTTAAAAATTACATAATTCCTAAAAATTACATAATTCTTAAAAATTACAAAATAAAAAAAACCTAGAGCGTTAGGTAAATTTCAAAAAGCGCGAGCTTGTCGAACGCCTTTCGCTCCTTGGCTCGAAACTCAATGTTCGCCACCGTCACCCGGTCCTCGTGGCTTAACTCACCGCTCGGAACGGCTTCGTAGTAGGCCTTGAAACGATCAAGCTTCGGTCGTAGCTCGCGCCGTTTATGGTGGACAGCGATGGTTTGGGATGGGGTAGCCGGTGGGGTTGGGGTTACATTTATAGGGGATGTTGACTGTTGGGGGTTGGGGTGACCGCTTGGCTTGGCCAAACGGTTAGAATTTAAAATTCAAACACCCGCTATGAGATGGCGGTGGACAGCGAATAAGAGGCCGCCACATCGGATCTCAAGCCCGCCCCACGCCCGGCTTCAAAACCCAAGCCCCAAGGGCCACGCCCTAACCCAAGCCCACCCGGGGTGGTGGCTTGGGCGTTTTCCCCCAACCCACGCCCCAACCCAAGCCCCATACCCCACAGTCTAAACATAAAATCAAGTCAAATTTCTCTTAACTTAATTATAAATCTTGAATGAAATTTGCTTTGTTTAGTATATATTTTGTTTAGTGGAGGGTTTAAATGAGAAAAAAATTGTAAGAAAAAAAAAGAAGGAATTTTAACCAATAACAATGTTTCATTTAATATAATTATTTAACAGGGTCGTCTCTGAAAATCACAAAAAATTTTATGGCCATGTGCGAAATAAAAAATTTGGGCTCTATTCGAAAATCTCCATTTAAAATAAACTCATCAATCACTAAAATTTATGTGGATGCAATTTAAATAGTTACTTTTAGCTAAGTTTAGGAAGTAATTTATTAATTAAAGGGAAATATGCAGCTGACAAAATTAAGCATTAAATGTCACTAACAAAAAATAGTCAAAAAATAAGCTAAAATAAAGAATTTGGAGACGCGAAAATTAGAACCCGCATCTCCTTGTTGTTTAAGGAAGGCACTAACCACTAGTACAAGGGCTCATTTGTGTTATTTCTTGATTTAGTGCATATATATTCTATCTTATACAGCGTAAATTCTATACAAAGTTAAAAAGATTTGGTCCCCGGAGGGTTTGGGCCTTGTGTCGTCGCCCACCACGAACCCCCTACAGGCCGGCCCTGTTATTTAATATTATTATAAGAAGATATTGGTAAACTTATATAAATTACTAATTTTTAGTCTTCGGGACTGTTTGTTTACCTCTTAATGAGACTCTTAATAGTTCAGAACTCTTATTGGTTCAGCACTTAATGATTCAGACTGTTTGTTTCACAAGTAGATGTCTGAATGATTCAGACATTTGTCTCTGAATGGTCAAACATTATACTGAGTCTAAATGGTTAGGACCTCTAATCTGAATTGATCAGACATTTGCCTTTGAATGGTTAAGCATTATACTGACTCTTAATACTGGTTTAGCACTTAATGGTTCAGACCTCTTACTAGGGATGAGCGTGGTACCGGTATCGTACTGTACCGAACCGATACCGGTACCGAAATTCGCCAAAACTGGGTACCTGTACCGAAATATTCGGTACGGTACCAATATTTGAAGATAAAATTCGGTATTTTACTAGTACCATACTGAAAATACCAAAAAGTGGGTACTGGTATCGGTACCGAAAAAATTCGGTACCGGTACCCTCTACCAAATGTTCATCCCTACCTTTTACTGGTTCAACACGTAACCATTCAGAAGTTGCCAAACTGCCCCTCCCTCTTTAATGGCTAACTACTAAATTTATAACTTATTTTCAAATTATATATTTTTAATGATTTACAGTTGTACCTTTTTTTTCTCAATTAATTTTTTTTCTCAAATGAACTTCCCTCATTTTGTTTAATACTTATTTTTATTTATTGTAGCTTTCCAAAGTCGTTGATGTTTCATGGTCCTTATGCCAGTACTCTAAAGTGATACACATAGAGCGCTGTCATGCATTGTCAAGTGCGATTCCATCTGATGCAATAGGACAAATGCAAAATCTTCAAGAGTTGCAAGTAATTCGTTGTGGTTCAATGTTGGAGGTATTTGAAACTCAAGGGATCAACAACAGTGGTGGTGGCAGTAATAGTACTAAAATTGATGAAGGAAATGGGGGTACTCATACTACAACACTGTCCATTCCAAAAATAAAAAATATTAACGTGCCTCAACTATCCGGCCTAAAGAAATTGACAATCAGATTGTGTAACCGTTTGCATCATGTATTCACATTTTCCACACTTGAAAGCCTGAGACAACTCGAAGAGTTAATTATATGGGGATGCAAGTCAATGGAAGTAATTGTGAATAAAGAAAATGGAGAACAAAGAAAGGTTGTCGTATTTCCTCGTCTAAAATCCCTTGAACTAGTCGATCTACCAAATCTAAATGGTTTCTTCTTGGGGATGAATGACTTTCAATGGTCCTTACTAGAAAAGGTTACGATCAGTCAATGCCCACAAATGATAGTGTTCACATCTGGTCAGTCAATAGCTCCCGAGCTCAAGTATATACATACGAGCTTAGGCAAACATAGTCTTGACAGCTATGGCCTTAATTTTCACGTGACAAGAGACATGCATCAGGTATATTTCCAATTTATTTACATAAATTATTAAACAATATCTCCAACAAAGGCATTTAACTATTTAACACTAAGTTTACTTATGTATACATCTATGATATTAGAAATGTGAACCTAACAAGCCTTTAGTGGAGTTGATTATCATCATTAATAATTATTATAATTTCTAACATGTGTATATACTTTTCAAACTTACGGATTAATTTAAAAAGTTTACTTGTGTAATAAACTAATTCCATTTAACCAATGTAGTTGAGGTTCATTAAGTTGTAATCTGGTGGCTGAAGTTTAAAAAATACATCCCAAATTTCCAGCTTTTTGTTAAAACTCAATTAGTCGGTTACCGACAGGAAGAGTTGGTACGACTGGAAGGGCATATGTTAATGTTTGCAATTGTAAGAATATAATGGTGGATATATATAAAGGGTAAAGTTTTTGTACAAATAATCTTAACATACTAAACATACAAATTGAAGGAAAACTCAAAAAGACAAGGTGACATTTTTGTAATTATCAATAACTATCAAAGTTACTCTACAATTTTTTTTTTTTTTTTTCTAAAGTTTAGTAAAATTTCATTCCAATCATCAGGGCAAATTACATAAGGATAGTAGGTAGACGAGCAACAAACTGCGCCGCCATCCCTTTTTGAATAGAAAACCCTAATCTACTAAAAACAAAGCCCCGCCCCTGAGGGGTCGAAAAGTTGCTATGGACCACACGCTGAACTCTAGACAAGAACCGAACTGCCTCCGGCGCCAAGGAGCCGAACGTGTCAAACGCCAGGGGGACAAAGGCATGTTGATTATCCTCACAAGCTTTCGCGTGCTTTTCCACCTTCTTTGACTCTGCTTTCAGTACCGCTTGCCCCGCCACAAACCCATTTTCCCGGAACCCGGCTAGTGGGGATACACCTGTGAGATCGACACAAGCATGTTTCCCGCCCTCCCAACCAAAAACTAGCACGTCAGCTGGGCGTAGGGTGGATCTCCCCTCCGACGGGTCTGTAAGAAAATTAACCGGTGCCTCTTTCTTCGCCGAGATCCCTGCTCATCTGAGAATATCCATTAACGCGTCTCGCACAAAGTCATGGCGATACTTAAACCCCGGCAACTCTCTACAGTGTAACGCATGCTCCCCGTATTTATCCAGGCATGCTTTACGGCAGACTGGGCAAGTTTCATCTCTACAAATATACCTAAAAAAACCTAACCACTCCCCCCCCCCCCCCCCCAAAAAAAAAAAAAACCTAAACCCCCCACCCCCCAAAAACCTAAAAAAAAACCTAACCCCCCCCCCCCCCCCACCCTCCAAAAACCTAACCCCCCCCCCCCCCCCCACCCAAGCTAAAATACTAAAAACTAAACCCCCAAAAAACCTAAAAAAATCTAAAAAAATAAAAAAAAAAACACACAAATTATTTTATTTTATTTTTTAACATTTTTTATTAAAAATCGCTACTTTTAGTAGCAGCAAAAAAAAAAAAAAAAAAATTTTCTAACGAAATGTAGCGATTTTTTAATAACAAATGTTAAAAAAAAAATTTGTGTTTTTTTAGGTATTTTTGGTTGTAACTTTGATAGTTGGTGGTAATTACAAAAATGTCACCTTGTCTTTTTGGGTTTTCCTTCAATTTGTATGTTTAGTATGTTAAGATTATTTGTATTTGATCTTTTGCCTATATATAAATACCCTCTATCAATCCAATCCCATAGAAGTATCAAGAAAAATACATGCTTATTTTAAATATTTCTGTTTTGGCCTTGCAGACCATTTTACCAAGCTGGTGCTCTACTACTTTGGAACGATTACCTTGGTCTTTTCATAATTTGATTGAAATAGACATGCTATTTAATGATGATGTTAAAAGCATTATTCCCTTCAATGAGTTGCTACATCTGCAAAAGCTGGAAAGCATTCAAGTCTATGGTTGTACAAATGTTGAGGAGGTGTTTGAAGTAGAAGCAATGGAAGAGGAATTGGGATTGGAGTTACTTTTCAGGGAAGAAGAAGAAGTGGAGGTGTTTGAAGTAGAAGCAATGGAAGGGAGAAACAGTGAATCCCAAACTCAAACTCTACTTGTACAAATTCCAAACCTAACACTGCTGGAGTTAATTGATCTATTCCATCTCAAGTATATATGGAAGAGCAACCATCATGTGTTGGAGTTTCCAAACCTAACAACACTCTTTATTCAATCATGCGATGTATTAAAACATGTATTTACTCGCTCCATGGTTGTTAGTATACAACAACTTCAAGACCTATATATAGGTCACTGCCCAAACCTGAAGGTAATTGTCAAGGAAGAAGAAGAGTCTGCATGTGATGCAAAAGTCAATGAGACTTTAAAGTTACCTTGTCTAAAGTCTTTGAAACTTGTGAACCTTAAAAGTCTCGAGGGATTTTGCTTAGGGAAGGGTGATTTTTCATTCGCATCGTTACATACTTTGGTAATCAAGGAATGTCCTGAAATAACGGTTTTCACCAAGGGAAATGTTGTTGCTCCAGCACTGCACGTAATTGATACAAGCTTTGGGAGGTGTTACATAACAGAAGACATCAACTCCTTTATAAAAACCAAACAAAACGAGGTAACTAGAGGTCGCTTCCTTCTTTCAACATTGTTGAAATACCAAATCAATCTGAGCTTTTACATATAAATTATTTTCTTCAGGGATTTAGAGTATGAGGGAAGTTTCTCATATATACATGCAAATTGGCAAGTTGTGCCGAGGTTTCTGGCCATTATCATCTGAATTATGTTCCCCTTACTGAAATTTGACTAAATTCGGGCGTCGGATCAAGCTGAGATGAGTTCTCAGCCGTTTAAAATACCCTAAAGATTCTAGAAGCAGCAGTTGGCGGCTGTTTAGCTCCTGATTTTACTCCAGTGATTTTCGCTAGATCTTCTCGTCCACGTTCCCCAAATTGATGAAGTTCCTTTATTTCGTCTCCCCTAAACGATGATGCATGTTATCATCCCGTCGGCTATGGTTTCAAGGTATTGTATCTGATTTCAAATCTTCTTCACATTCATCTTTTTATTCTTACTGATTTTGTATTCTGATTACAAGATTCGCTGTATACCTATGAATCAGGTTATCAAAGTTCAAACCGGTCTCGTCTCCGGTCAATACAATTGTTGCTAATGTTTATCAGAACGTTGATAACACCAGTCGGCGTGAATTGGACCAAAATTGTAAGTGCAGTGCTACTTTAAACAATTAGTGTTTATAATTGTCTAATTGAAGTTGCAGGAGGCATATATGATATTTTCATTTGTTTTGTTTGTTCGGGTTGGATATGTGACAACCATCTGCTTTACATGTTTCCTCATAAGATGTGTCATGGTAATTCGTGTTTTGTCATTCAGGTTATTACATTCACATAAAGATTGTGATTTTAATCTGACTTTTTCTTTTGCGGTTTACTCTTTGGTGAATAGATTATAAAGGATACATATTTACTTTCTACCTTGACATTGTTGAAAGAGGTAATTGGATTTTTACCTAAGCAGAGACAAATTATGTTGTTTTCAGCTAAATTTCCAGTTACAGTCAAAAGAATTAAAAGACATACCTGAAACCACCTATAGATGCCGATTTACTTCCTGAAGTGGTTCCTGGATACAAGCCACCATCACCCTTCGTCTGGTAGATCTAAGCTCACCGATGCTGAGCTAACTCACTTGAGGAAGCAAGGTTACCATTTACCTACCATTTTGTCCTAGGTATGCACATTAATCTTTCTGATAATTCTTATAATTACGTTTTGTAACTTGAAAGTGATTATGTGATATTTAATAATCTGGATCAAATAATCAATCACTTATGCAGTAAGAAACCGAAACCTTTAAGGCTTGGCTGCAGCCATCCTAAAACTGTGGGAAAAATGTCATATAGCAAAGATCATAGTAAAATGGGGAATGCCTAACACAAGCAATGAGCAGATGCAGTGGCGAAGCTTGGATTTTTCGGCCGGGGGGGGTGAAAACATATATACCCAAAAATTTCTATAGAACCGGGGGGTGAAAACGTATATACCCACAAATTTCTATACGAAAACTACATATATAACACTACTGAGCGAAAAATCCCGGGGGGCGGACGTCCCCCCCCCCCCCCACCCCCATTAAGCTTCGCCCCTGAGCAGATGGCCTCCGAGCTTAAGGTAACATCTTTAATTACTATCAGTTTGACCAAAAAGTCAATGCTACTGTTAACTTTGAAGCTATTATTTCATTACATGTGCGGCTTCTCACTGGCGGATTGTTATTACTACGTAATAAATTCCATATAATACTCTACAAAGGCAAAGATTTCCTTCCTCCCGATGTTGCAGATCTTGTAACCAACCGAGAAGCGGAGATCAAAAGCTTCCAACTTCAAGAAGAAACCATACGTGCTAATACAATTATGTTAGTTATGTTCCCATCCCAACATGAAACGAAATGTTTTGAGTTTGGAACAATTACTATTTCAAGGAAATGAAGTCGTTACAACCGCTTGAATGTAGCATGCGTTGAACCGGCTTATTTATATTTAAATTTCCCCAGTTCGAATTAATTTGTTCATTGGTTCATTAGGTTCCACCAACTTGAGCTTTAAAATGCTTGAGAGCCCGACACTAAAACGATCTGGACCACTGTTGATTTCCGATGATTTTGTCTTCAGAAATACGAACCCAATTCTTGCATAAGGCTACTTCCTCTGCAACAATCCAGTTTTTCGAGTCACCCTTGTTGTGAATTACCTGGCAAACGGGTCGGGTTGGGTCGGGTCGGGTCATGGGTCAAAATGGGTTCGGGTCAAAACGTGTCAATTAAAAAAGTGGTTGATTTGGTTCGGATCAAAACGGGTTCGGGTCGGAACAGGTTTCGGGTCGGGTTGGTTAAAAAAAATTTAAAGAGATTGTACATCAAGGGGCAATTTTGTTCGGTTCGAAACGGTTCGCGTCGAAACGGTACGGTACGAAATGGTTCGATTCGAAACGGTTTGGGTCGAAACCGTCGAAACGGTACGGGTCGAAACGGTCCGCGTCGAAACGGTTCGATTTGAAACGGTACTGGTCGAAACGGTACTTCTTACGTTCTGGATGCTGCAATTGAAAACAAAGTTCTAACTCATATACTGATATCACAATTCGTTGTAGCATAAAAGCCTGAGAAATCACAAATGGTTTTTTAAAAGGAAGCTGATACTTTGTAGTTAGAATTTCTTTAAAAAGTCATTAACCATGTTAATTTCTAGTGATTCTCATAACACAGTATCGTCGACTAAGCCGCATTTGCCCATTCGTCACAGGTATAACAAGTGGCAAATGAGAATAAATTTTTTTTTGTCCCATCAACAACACACTGGGTGTAGGATTTTTTTAGATTTTTTTTTGTCATGGTGGGTACGGGTCGAAACGGTTCGATTCGAAACGGTACTGGTCGAAACGGTACGGGTCGAAACGGTACTGGTCGAAACGGTACGGATCGAAACGGTACTGGTCGAAACGGTTCGCGTCGAAACGGTACGCGTCGAAACGGTACGCGTCGAAACGGTTCGCGTCGGAACGGTTCGCGTCGAAACGGTTCGCGTCGAAACGGTACGGTACGAAACTCGTCTCGTGCGGAAACTCGTGTCGGCCCAAAACCCGTTGCGATCCGAAACCAGTCCCGCGCAGAAATCCGTGTCGGCCCGAAACCCGACCCGAACCGACCCCGTTCCGATCCAAAACCTGCGTCGTGACGAAACCCGTCTCGGCCCGAAACTCAATTTGAACTGAACCCGTTCCGATCCAAACCCGTTTCGTGCGGATACTTGTGCCGGCTCGAAACCCATTCCGATCCGAAACCTGCCCCGTTTCTTTAAGACACTAAGGGGCTGTTTGGTAGCCTCTTAATGACCATTCAGATGCTACCTCTTAATGGTTTAAAACCTCTGAATGAATAAGAGGTAACCTCAACTCTGAATGGTTAAGAGGTAACCTCTGAATGGTAAATCATCACATGTCCCATTCTTCTACCTTCTCATTGGTAAAATTCTTAATGGTTCCATTAAGAGGTAGCCTCTTAATGACCATTCAGAGGCTATCAAACAGCCCCTAACCCACATCGACCCATTTATTTAATGTTGTCGACCCGCTTTGACCCGAAAATTACAAGATGGAATTTCAAGTGAACCATTGTGACCTATTTAGTTAAAATATCTTACCCAAACTAACCATATAATTTTAAAAGCAACCCAAATTAACCCACCTGGATTTTTGTTGGCTCCTTCTATTGTAATTTTTTCTTTTTTGTGTAAGTTACAAGCAACGAGGCCCAGTAATAACGCAAGTGGGCCGAAATGGAGCAGGTTTTCTCGTCTTTTACATCCCAAAATAACAAGATTCGAATTCCCACAGCAGCCGTTGCTTTCATCACCCCCAATTTCCAATTATTATCGTCGGTAAATCACTTTCTTTTATTTCTTTCCACTCTGTTTGTTTGTGTTACCTAATCAAATTCTGTAAATATCTGTTGTCGACGCCGTTCGGTTTTATGTGATTTCAAGCTAGTCTTTTTTATGATGTAATAATCCCTTCAATCGCCTGTACTTTGATCACTATAAGGTTTTCAATTTAATGGAAACGTTGTTTTACTTAAAAGAGTTTTGATGATATGTACCAATCGGATTTAGAAAACAGTAGAATGCGTCAATTAAAGAAGAATATTTAGAGTCAATTCATTTCATTCATGAAAACAAAATAAGAAAGCACTACTAACTGTTGAAAATAACTATACCCTAGCACTAATACCACTAATGACTAAACAGTAGTAAACCTGCTTTCTACTGTAAATCAACTAACAAACAAACAACTAGTAAATACGAAAAGAAGAAGTTGGGTGTATACCATGGGCTATGTGGGTTTTGGGAGGACATGTATCATTGGATTGCCAACAAAAGTTGATGTAATGTGTAGGGGAATCCGCAACAGTGATGCCTGCTCAACTCACACCCGAGGCTGCCAATCAGCTAAGAGAAGGAATCGGTTTGCTTCTTGGTAGGTGGAGCGCTCTTCAGATGGCTATTCAGAACGAATGGGGTGGGCGTGACACTTGTCAGAGAGCCCAACAGCTTACCCTTGATATCATCCAATGGCTAATCAGACCTTCTGGTATTTACTAAGCTTTATCTATTGCATTAGTAGGTTTATATATCCACAATTGTGCTTTATCCAATGCAAAGTTTATTATTTAGTTACATGTTTTTTAGTGGGTGTTTGGATGCTCATTTAAACAAGTTATTTGGAATAATCACTGATCAGTCTTGAGCGTTTGGTTTATGGTCAAAGTTACCAACTTTGCAGAAACTGTATAAGAAATTGTTACAAAAATGTTAACTAATGCTTTTACTAGATTTTGGTTTTGATTTATTGAATCACACTAATCACTTTAAAAGCGCACATTCAAGCTCTCTCGTAGTCTTCATTACAAAAAAAACAGACATTGTATCAGCTATTCTTAAAGAAATATTGTAAAACAAGGTTTAGGAGGCCGAGTACTCGCCGAGCTGATTTTCTTCGACTCCACCTAATTACTCGGAATCTATCAATTGCAGTCCACCTCGGCTAGAATCGGATCTTGTTGGTCAACTCGGGCTGAGTTTGACTTAAAAATAATAAAACATAATTCTGATGTCTATCATTTTTTAATATCAATTTTTGAAATACTTTACTATCTAAACATGTATTTTTTTTATTTGTATTGATATTCACGTATTTTATTATAAAGAGTTAATTACTGTTTTCGTCCCTGTGGTTTGTCAAAAATCACTATTTGAGTCCATTAGTTTAAAAATTGCGATTTTAGTCCCTGTGGTTTCACTTTCGTAACCATTTCAGTCCACCTCCGTTAACCCCATCCATTTATTCTGTTAAGTACACGTGAATTGACCATAATGCCCTTATTAATAAAAAACAAAAAGATATCTAAATGAGTTAATTACTGTTTTCGTCCCTGTGGTTTGTCAAAAATCACTATTTCAGTCCATTAGTTTAAAAATTGCGGTTCCAGTCCCTGTGGTTTCACTTTCGTAACCATTTCAGTCCAGTCTCCTAACACCGTCTATTTTACCGTTAAGTTTTTAATGAAATACCTAAATTACCCTTGTGTTAATTAAATATGGACTTATATGATTTTATTCTTGGATTTAATGATTTTATTATTGGATTTATATGATTTTATTGTTGTATGACATATGGACTTAAATTGGATTGTAGGGTTCGACCCACCATGGCTTCAATAGAAGTAGAAGTCTGGCACTATTTTTACACATATGGTTTCAGAATTTTAATTTTGGATTTTAGAATGAGAAAATGTCCAGGTAAGCATTATTTTTCAAAGTTAGTAAGTTAATTGATGCTTCTAGGAAGATATTAATTGGGGTGGGGTAATGCGTCGCCAGACATTAAGAGGGTGGGGATGTGATGCCAGAGAAGATGACCGGAAACTTTTGCCGGAAATGAGAGCAGTGATGGAGTGGGGTGGGGTAACGTGGGGTTGTGTTTTAAAAAGTGGGTCATAGAATAGACTCTTTTAAATTTTCATGGTTTTTTTATTTAATTGATACAAGGGTAATTTAGGTATTTCATTAAAAACTTAACGGTAAAATAGACGGTATGAGGAGACTGGACTGAAATGGTTACGGAAGTGAAACCACAGGGACTGAAATAGTGATTTTTGACAAACCACAGGGACGAAAACAGTAATTACCTCATTTAGATATCTTTTTGTTTTTTTATTAATAAGGGCATTATGGTCAATTCACGTGTACTTAACAGAATAAATGGATGGGGTTAACGGAGGTGGACTGAAATGGTTACGAAAGTGAAACCATAGGGACTGAAATCGCAATTTTTAAACTAATGGACTGAAATAGTGATTTTTGACAAACCACAGGGACGAAAATAGTAATTAACTCTATTATAAATTTTAGTAAACATTTGATATTTGGCATATATAATTTCCTGAAAACTAAATTCTATATAATTTATCATGTCCGAGGAGTATTCTCCGCCTAGACCGATTACTCGCAACTCCCCAGTCGATATGGACCTGGGAGCTCCTAGCGATTTCTTCAACCATCATATAAAGAGTGCCCCTCTTTTATGTTGTCCCTTTTAACAATCTTTTTTGATGTATTTACATGTGTTTCTTGAACTCTATTAGTTACCTATTCAGCTATTTCTCCTTGCCAAATTTTTTCATCTTTTTAATTTTGTAATTAGGTAGCAAAAAACTTAATGATCATGCATGAAGAATGTTTGGAAGGTAACTTTGCCTCCATTGGACGACTAAGACAATCATTTCCTACTCCTAATCGACACATACAGGTATCATGTCACCCCTAAGCTAATTTTTTTCTTTTTTATGGACAACCTCAATCACATTTGGTTTACTTGTAATTAATAAATCTCATGTTTCTAAAGGTACATGGTTTTTGTAATCCAGTTGATTTGACATGTGTTATTTCTTTTTTATATGCCTTTATCTGTAACATCTGATATTACCATGATGGTGAAAAATGAAGTTGTAATACCTTTAACCATTTAAGTTTTGTTCATTTTGTAATATTTACAGGGAGATTTTTTTTTTTTTTTTTTGTAACTTGTTAGGTTGTGAACGGTGGTGAAGATAAATCAGATTCAGCATCAAGCTCAGGGGATGAATCAATGGAGATTGCAGATGAACTTGACCCATCTTCAAAGATATCAGATATCACTCTTAGTGAGCCGCCACGGGCACCTGTGGCTGCACCGAAGGTGGATGAAGATGGCTGGAGTGTAGTTTTTCCTAGAAAAAACTGAGGCGACAGGTTATTAAAAATGAAAAAAAAAACAAACTAGAAGCATGTGAAGCATGAGTTCTAAAAGAGTAAAATGATGGTTACACATGGAAGATATGACACTTAAAGCATTAGTTTGGTATGTGAATATATGAAATTAGCTCTTTTAGCAACTTTTGAGAAACAAATTTTATAATTACATAGTAAAAGAACTAATGGTTGTTCTAGTAGTTTGTTGGTGTTTGCCCCCTCACAAAAGTGGTATTGGTTCAAATTTTTGTAAATGTATGATTATGTGGTTTTTAGGTGTAAAAAGATGTTGAAAAAACAAAGTAATATTTGTTATTCCTGTATATAACGGGTGGAAGGGCATTTATCTTGGAACCCGTTTGAACCTATGAAGCAATCAACAATGTTTTATATCTACACTTCGTCACAAGTGTTTTTATATCTGCATTTCCATTGTTTTAATTTACGACATGATGTATCTCCGTAACGCGCAGGATATTTTACTATTTTCCATTAATTACAAATAATTAAACATAAAAATACATAGATAAGCTAGAAACTTAAAAAGAAAAGAGTAAACTTCCGTTTTGCTCCCTGTGGTTTTGTCACTTTAACGGTTTTGCCCCAAATCTTTAAAAATAGCCATTTTACTCCCTGATGTTTTGGTTTTGTTGCCAGTTTGCTCCCTGCGGGGAGCAAAATGGAAAAACAAACAATTTGGGTGGAGTTAGAGGCGGGGAGCAAACTGGTAAAAAAACTGAAACATTAGGGAGTAAAATGACTATTTTTAAAGGTTTGGAGCAAAACCGTTAAAGTA
>JARYGA010034139.1:0-29595 GCA_030545235.1 Helianthus tuberosus | reverse complement strand
TTCTATTCACATTGACGACAAACTCCAATTCACTAAAGAACCTGTTGAAGTCATGGACTGTAAAGTCTAGAAATCATGGAGGAGTCGTATAAAATTATTAAAATGTACTTTGGAACTCTCGACACGGACCCGAGTATACTTGGGAACGTGAACATTAAATCAAAACCAAAATACCCCCACCTGTTCGAGAATACTCCTGCAAAGGATGACTCAGCTTGAATTTCGGGACGAAATTCTCAATAACAAGGGGAGAATGTGACAACTGCCACTTTCGGGTAATTTACTTACATTTAAAACGATGATTTACATAATACAAGTATGTGTTTTGAATATTCGGACTGCATGATTTTCATAATATACATCTTAGAAAACTCATGGAATATTCATTTATTATTACACATGATTCACTTTTATTGGGTACATTTGAGATAGTGCAAACAATTCATCAAAACAACTAGAGTAGTGCCTAGTGAACTAGAGTGCTGACGAAAACTCCGGATCCGCAGAAAACATCTAAAATGACATCTTAAGGACTCGGATGTGAGTCCAATATCAATTATATGTTAAACCCTATATGGGAATACAAGGGTTTGGTTAATATTTTACCAATGCCCGGTAGCACTAAAAACTGTCCGAAATGCGCTAAAAGTGACCATTTCATGAATTTTCCGCAAAATTCAGCAATTGTATTTTATTACAAGATGCAAAAATTGATGTTTAGGCACCAATTTCATATAAAAATAATTATGGAATATCAATTACACACATAACTGGAATTTTTCCTACAACTTCCTTAAGCGTACCTTTCGACTATCTACTTGCGAAACGAGCGCTATACATCTAGCCGAACTATATTTTGGCACATGTAGCGAACTAGTGATCATTATTTTAGGTCTTATAAAGCTAGTTTATGGTCATTTCAAGTCAAGAAACATCTCGGAAAAATTGCAAACCCTTAACACCTAAATACTTACATCTTATACTTCATTTGAAACCTTAAAAATAACTAAGTTATTTTAACCACATAAGACCCCCCCCCCACCTTATGACCGTGAACAAGGGGCCCCACACCCCTTGTTTATGTGGGTAAATATCTAGATATTATGTTCTTATTTACAAGTGGATGTGAATGGTGATTAATTTCTAACACTTAATCACTAAGTCTTACTACCACATTACTACACATTTTCATCTATCACCAACCAAGAACTCTCTCATCATATTCATCCATCTTACCAAGAACACTAAAAACCCACTTCAATTTTAGTCTTTTATTAGATGATTAACATGGGTTTCCAAGTAACATAAGGTGATCTAAAGCTTTTGGAAGTAAAAGGAAGGGTTTTCATCCATACAAAAGTGTTCTACCATCAAGATTATCATCTTCTTAGTTCTTTATAATCTTCTAAGATCATCCCTAGCCTAGTGCTAGAAGTAAGCTTCTATATCTATTTTTTTTATACAAATATATTAAGTTTATGATTGTTATTATTACTAATAATAACCAAGAGATCATACTTAATAAACAAGAAAAAAAATACAAAGAAGCAAAGATAAAAATCATGATATATTTATGTTTGGTTATATTGTGATCTAAGACTTGTTATATGCATATTTAGTCTTGTTATGATGATTATGATACAAATAAATTGTTAGAAGATGTTTAAGATATGATCTAAGAATTATACATATTTATGTTAAAGGGTTTTTAACGTAAAGGATTAAATGGATGATCATAACTTTTGATCTTGTGAAAGTATTGAAGGTTTTTATTTAAAAACAAGACTTTCACAAGATTATAAAAAGTAACATACAACTAGAGATTTTTATAAAAGTTGTTAAAACTAAAAATAAATTTGGTTTTTGAACTTGTTAGCATATGAAATGATCATGGTTAAAACCCTACATGATTTGGATATCATCTTGAAAAATTATGTTATAAAAGTCTCATATGTTTAGTTAAGATGTTGATTAAATTGATGATGATTTGAAAGAAAAAGAAAATGATATGTTTATGAAACATGGTTAAGATAAAAATACAAAGGTTATATAGCCATTTTTCATAAAAACTTTATTTTATAAAGTAACCACATTTTTGGGTAAATCTCTACAAGAATAAAAAGGTTGTTAAAGAAAGTTTTTATAAAATAAAAGACAAGAAAAATATATATATTTTTTTAAAATATATATTTGTTTACTTTAACAATTTTTGTGACATGTATTACTTGATGTATTAGTTATATATATCAAAGTAGGAACTTGTATCTAATGTCACATTTAAACTCAAAACACTTTATAACAAAAGTCCTACAAGACTTCACATATTTACGCCTTAAAACGTGTTACGGACGATTCGAATAATCGGACACCATTTATGGTCAAAATGAACGACGGACGACTACATAAGTGAATTGCCAATCCGAAGAGTTACTACGATGTTTAGACGATTTTTCGACACAAAATATAAATATGCTATCAATAACAGATTTCGGATGTTTATAAACTTATAAAAACTAGTATGTTTTTATTTACTAACAAGTGTACTTAGTAAATTTTTATAAAAAGGTTTTTATAAAAATAAATGGGCTTATTATACTAGTGGGCTATTTTTATAACAAATGGGCTTATATTACTTAATGGGCTATTTTTCTTAATGGGCTTATCTTCATAATGGGCTTAACATAAATTCATGGGCTAAGCCCAAATACTAAACATATGGGCCAAAGCCCAACACTATTCAAGCCCAACACTATTCAAGCCCAACACTATTCAAGCCCAATACTATTCAAGCCCAACACTATTCAAGCCCAACACTATTGAGGCCCAACACTATTTGAGGCCCAACACTATTTGAGGCCCAACACTATTTGAGGCCCAACACTATTTGAGGCCCAACACTATTTGAGGCCCAACACTATTTAAGGCCCAGCACTATTTAAGCCCAATAACTTGAAAACATGGGCTTGGCCCAATGTTACCATTATTGGAAACACAACTATACAATTGATACATATAAGACACGAAATTCAGCGGACTAGATCCGACTATACAACTCACAAGATACAAGATAACATTTATATATATATATTTGGTGAAAAATATATATATATAACATTTGAACAACTCATTCATCGAATACACAGTTAACGAACAGTAAAGACATACAAGTCTTACACATATTGAAGACACAAGACTTGTACTCAAGTTCTTTACAAAGACCGAAGTGTCTAACAAAAATAAGAACATTTGTAGGTCGCAACGCTATTCAGGACGACCGCACGTGAGATCTTATTTACATCTATTCACGGACGCAATTCAGTGAGTTCATGTCCCCTATTCATTTAAATGTTTTACAACTTTACAACTATCGGGGAAAATACATGTTCAACGTATGTTAAAGTTAGGGAATGAAACACCTTAGATCATGTGCGAATTAGGGTTATACATCTAAGCACCATTAATCCAGTTTGGACCTAGGTACAAGTGGTTAGATCTAATGGGTTTTGGCGAGCCCCACTCTTGGTCGTGGACCCATACAGAAGAGTGCGTTTGTGTCCCAGTCGATAGGAGTCGACATAAAATCGTCTAGGGTTGGATTGCTTCCTTTTTCGTCACACATATTAATGTCCTTGCAAAACATTAATGATCAACGATTTCATTGACGCTTTACATACTACATCATTACATACAGATACATTTTATACAACTCACATTTTACGGATACATCTTATACAACTCACATTTTACGGATACATCTTATATCCAGTTTGGATACAATTACAATTGAGACAAATACATATTACATACTGTTTTGATACAAATACATCTTATACAACTCACATTTTACGGATACATCTTATATCCAGTTTGGATACAATTACAATTGAGACAAATACATATTACATACTGTTTTGATACAAATACATCTTATATAGCTAAACTGCATGAACTCGCTCAACTTTTGTTGATGTTTTCAAACTTACATGTATTTCAGGGAATTAGTGGACCAATGCAAAGATTTCAGTTCAAGGAAAACAAGTATCAATACTCCATGCCAACTATTGAAGGGTTTGCCTGTTATATACCGCCTCTTTGCGGTGATATAGTGGTCAAAGCCTTGAAAATTTTAGACTTACATTTGATGTATAAAACAATGACAACTTATTTTCATTTGATGGTTTGTAAACAATGTACTTAAATTATGTTGCGATCTTTTGAAACAATTATGACAATGGCATTGGAGCTTGTTTTTATTCATTTAGTATGTTCACTTATATTGTTATGCAATGAGAACCGATCAGATCACACCTCGCGCTTCCGCTATGAGCGGGTGTGACACTACGTCCATTATCTGCATTTAAACATTAAAAACGTGACAATTGTTAGAAATCATAAGTTCTGTTAAGGATCCTGTGATCCTCAGACTCTGGATCCTCAGACTCCCTGCATCATCCATTAAGGATCCGTGATCCATGCCTAGTCTCAGGATAGATAATCCTTAGCATAAAATTCATGCCCTAACAATTGCCCCCAATATGGCAGTTGTGATAAGGATTCACAGCTGTCATATTTCCGTTAGAAGCGGACTAGCCGTTGCTGCTGGTAACTAGTCGTTACATTGCCTGTCGTCACTGATAAGACCTGCTATAATCATCATTGCAAAATATAGAGTTAGAGATAACTCCTCAAGTGCCTTTAAAGATCAGAAGATCCTTCTATTTGTGGAGAATGGATCCTTCTACACCGTTCGCTATTAACCTTCCTGCATTTTAATATCTGCATAGACACTTTAACTGTTAAATAGCCATGTCTGGCCTGGGTGGATGGTCCACGGTTTTGCTGGTGAAATCCAGGCCAGATGATTTGATACATAATGAATGGGTGATAACATTAAACTTTTTTAGCTACAACTGTTGTTGTTTCTTTCCTCTTTATTTTTCATGTATGCTTTCTATTTTCAAAGATATCATCGCCAAACAATTGGAAAGTTATTGGAAATCTAATGATAATGTTAAACTTTTAACAGAAAACTTGAAGTGTTCATATAAATGTGGATCAATGATCCTTAACCATAAAGGATAAGAGACAACTTGCAGCTTAGAAAAAGTTAGAATATAACATACCAGAGAATCCAAGTTAGGATTATATATCCTTGCAAACTAATACTGAATAAAATGTGTGAAAAGTAAAGTTTCTAGGATCCAGGATCCTTATTGTCAGAACTTATATATATAACTTTAGAGCTCCAAGATCCTGTAAGAAAAACAAACTTGGGACCAAGCCAAATAATTGGGAATGAACCCATAATAACTGGGGACAAGCCCAAATAAACTGGGGACAAGCCCAACAAACTGGGGACAAGCCCAAATAAACTGGGGACAAGCCCAAATAAACTAGGGACAAGCCCAAATAAACTGGGGACAAGCCCAACAAACTGGGGACAAGCCCAAATAAACTGGGGACAAGCCCAAATAAACGGATGTAAACTGGGGTCAAGCCCAAATAAACTTGTGTAAACTGGAGTATGGCCCTCACTGGCGACTATCCAAACTTGAGCAACATGAAAATGCCGAAACCTTAGCTAACGTGAAAACATTAGAAACCTTAGGAACGGATGTATGGTACGTCTACCATTATACGTAGGATCCTGAATACAGCCAGTACAATGAAATTGTCAGCCCCTAAAGCGGGTACTAGTCGCATTGCCTTGAACTGCATCAGGATCATCATGCGCTACTGGCGAAACTGGGGACAGGCCCAAAACTAGGGACAGGCCCAAAACTGGGGACAAGCCCAAAAAACTGGGGACACGCCCAAATAACTGGGGACAGGCCCAAATAAACTTTGGGGAGTTGGCCAACCACTTTGATCTTCTCTAAAATGATAATAACTCTGCAAAAGCTTAAACTTTATGAAAATAGATGTTAAATGTTTAACATCTTTGCCTTATGATAAGTAATAAGTATAAAATGAATGAAAATGAAAGTAATGTGTTACCAAATGTAGAATCATATATCCTTTGAGGATCCCGGATCCTTAATCAGAATACTGGTATCGCTGAGGATCCCTGATCCTTCTTACTTAAAGTATTTCTTTAGATGAACAGCATTCCAAGCTCTTGGTAAGAGGTCACCATCTATTGTTAACAAATGATATGCCCCCTTTCCTGCTTCAGCTTCAATTAAGTAGGGACCTTGAAATCTTCTGAACCTGACATTCTTGTTGTATGCTCCAGCCATTCTTTGTTGATAACTGGCCATCAAATCTGGTAATAATAGGATGAAGGAGCTCCGCTGGTTGATGAAGGATAATGCTATGTCTTTGACAAGCATTACATTTCTTTGTGTATTCCACAGCATACTTCTTCCTCATAGGCCAATAGCATCCTGTTCTGAGGATCCTTAAGAATAGTGCTCTGCCCCCAGTGTGGTTCCCACAGTCTCCTTCATGAAAATCCTTTAGAACTTCTTGAATTTCTGGATCCTCAATGCACCGCAACTAGGGACCTGCAAGAGATATCTTGTATAACATGTCATTTAGTATGGTGAATAAAGATACCTTGACTTTGAAAGCTCTGGGGTTTTCTCCTGTAGGAATCTCTCCATGTTGTATGTATCTCAGGATCGGAAGGATCCAGGATCCTGAATTTGATTGTGCACCATCACTAGGTATGATTGAAGAATCCTCTGCTATCTCCATAACTATGTGATCCTCAATAGCAGGGGCTAAGACATGAATGATGAGTATTTTCACATCCTCTGGAATCTTCAGTGATGATCCAAGATTGGCTACAGCATCAGCTTCTGCATTTTTCTTCCCTGGGTACCTGTGATAGACTGAAAAAAGCAAAAGAGTCTGCCAGTTTCCTGACTATTTCTAAGTACTTGATTAGCTTTTCACCTTTGACAGTGTAAGAACCATTATAATGATTAGTAATTAATAGAGAATCTACATATACTTGAAGATACCTGATCCTCATATTGTTAGCTAATTGCAAACCTGCTATCAAGGCCTCATACTCTGCCTCATGATTAGTGGCTTGGAATTCACATGCAATGGATTGGGATATCTGAAGCTCCATCCGTGAGGAGTGTCTAAGGATCCTTGGTCTTCTCAAGTTGTTGAACTTCTAATTCAGCTTCCCTTTGTAGATCACTACTGGAATCAGCCACAAAGTCAGCTAAAGCTTGGGACTTGATGGCAGTCCTGGGTTTATACTTAATGTCATATGCAATAAGCTTGGTTGCCCACTTTGCCATTCTACCTGACATTTGAAGTTTCCTGAGAACATTCTTGATAGGAAGGTTAGTTTTCATAATAATGGTGTGAGTTTCGAAATAATGTCTATGTTTAGCGGAAGCCATAATTAAATCAAGAATTAATTTCTCTAAATGAGAATACCTGGCCTCAACATCAAGTAGAACTTTACTTACATAGTATACCGGATGTTGAGAGCATTCATGATCCTTAACTAGGATCACACTTACTGCTTTAGCTGAAATAGCTAAGTATAGGGATAATGATTCTCCATTTTCTGGTTTCATCAGGGCTGGTGCTGAGGATAGATAATCCTTAAGAGCCTTGAGTGCAGCTTCATACTTACCAGTCCACTCAAACTTCTTATTGTTCCTCAATATGTCTTACATGCCTTGAGCAATTTGTCTACCTCTTCTTGGATAATAGCATTCCTTTCAAGTGCAAACTTTCTCCTTTTTTGGTGTATTGGCTTGAAAGATCTGTCAATATCAAGTTTGTGAGTAATAACATCCTTAGATATACCTGTCTTGTCTTCATGTTTCCAAGCAAAGGTAGATTTTCTTCTTTTCAAGAAGGATACTAAATCCTGCTCAATACTGTCTAGGATCCCGGATCCTATAAAAATTTTGGATTCAGGATCCTCTGGGTTCAACAGAATATCCTTGACATCTTGCTCTCTTGCCTCCATAACGTCTTGCTCCTTAGAAGCTGGATTTATTAAAGAAGTGTAACAGTTCTTTGCCTCCTGCTAATCACTTTCTATCTTCACCATATCTCATAGAGTTAGGAGCTTGACACATTGATGATATGTTGAGGGGGACTGCCTTCATATCGTGTATCCATGGCCAGCCAAAGATAACATTACAGCAAGATAAGCAATCAATAACATAGAATTTTTTAAGATAATTCACTCCCTCTATATAGATAGGAAGTTTGTTGTCCCCCAATGTAATCTTTGTCTCTCCACTGAATCCTACAAGGACAGATGATATTTGGACAATATCGGATTCAAGGATGTCCATTCTATTGAGGACATCCAACTGGATTATGTTCACTGAGCTTTTCCCATCAATGAGAATCCTGCGAACAAAATGGTTAGATATAAATAATGTAATAACCAAACCGTCATGATGAGGATCATTTATGTCGACACGGTCATCCCCATCAAAGTATATGACTTTTTCCTGGGTAAGGATGGAAGTTCGAACAGGTCTGTCCCTATTCTCCATCTTTGTTTCCTTTGCATGTCTCTTAGCTGCTGAGAACCTCCGGAGATGAAATGGATGATTTGAGCATCAGCTGGTGGAGGAGGAGCTTTTTCATGAACTTTCTCAGGATCCTTGATCCTTGAATTTTTCCTTCCAAGCAATTCCTTCAAGTATCCTTTGCTCAAAAGATAACCTATCTCCTTCCTTAATGCTATGCACTCATCTGTGAGATGACCGGAATCCCCATGGTAAGCACACCATTTCGATTCGTCTTTGGTGGCAGGCGGTTTGTCATTCTTCCTTAGCCACCTAACCTTGTCACCTAAACTCTGCATAGAAAGGATTAGTTCATTATTATCAGCAGAAAAACAATATTCAGAAATAGGAGGATAATCCTCATCATCTTCATCTTGTTCCACAGCATGCACATTCTGGTTGTCATGCTTGGAGTATTGCTTAGATCAGTTATCCTTGAGATAGGATCCTTATTTGTCTTGCTTTGAGGATCCTGACAATCTCTCGTGGATCCTTTTGTCATCCTCTAAACGGATGAACCTAAGGGCCCTGTTCCTTACCTCATCTAAGTTCCTGCAAGGTGTCATAACAAGATCATCATAGAACTGAGAATCCTTAAGTAAACCCATTTTAAAAGCTTCAACAGCAGTAGCAATATCTAAGTTAGGGATTTCTAAGGATTCTCTACTGAATTTAGTTATGTAATCTCTTAGTGATTCATTATGACCTTGGGTTGCCCTATATAGATCACTAGTTAATCGTTCAAATCTCCTACTACATGAGAATTGGCTATTAAACAAGTTAACTAGATTAGCAAATGAAGTAATAGAGTAAGGAGGAAGACTTAGCAGCCATTTAAGAGCTCATCCTGTCAGTGTGGATCCAAAACCCTTGCATAGACATGCTTCTTTTAACCTCTCCGGGATGGGATTGATCTCCATCCTTTCTCTGTATTGAGCTACATGCTCTTCTGGATCCATTGAACCATCATACAGCTTCATGTGTAACATCTGTGCTTGTAATCATTCTGAACAGTTCTATTATCAATAAAACAATGTTATTTGATCCCAATGTTTGTTTGGTTGTGTTTTACATTTTTCATGTTTTGACTTTTATTCAATTCCAAACTCTATATCGCTTTCTGGAGAGTTATACGCAAACTGATGCGTAAACGTATTCAGTTTAACGCAACAAATACTCCGGCACATCAACATATGCTTAACATACCTTAAATAACCCTTACATAACTTAGAAATAAGTTTTGAAGGCTTTGGTATGTCAAAAACAAGTTAATTCGCTCACAGGGACTAAATTTGACAAACTGCGAAAGTATGCCAATTTGAACTATAACGAACATTCCAGAACATGACCATAAGTTAAACACACCTTAAATATCCTTTATATAGCTTAGAAATAGGCTTTGAGGGGTTCGGTGTGCTAAAATAAACTTTTGGGTCATTCAGGGACTAAAAGCGTCAAAAAGTGCACAAGTTTGCATTTTCGCGCATAACTTACGTTCTGAATACATCCGGACATCCAAAAATTTATGTAAGCACTAAAATATTTTATTTTAGTGTTTGGCATAAGAAAAATCCATTCGTCGCGCAATTTGGATCATTTTTCACGCTTATGCGCATTCCGGTCGTAATTAAGCGAACATCGCGATCGTACGACCAAACGAACTGACCTCCAGCATATTTTTGAGCATGTTTCATGCCCACAATGTTTAGGCATCCTTGTGGAGCCTTGAAAATGATTTAACGAGCCTTAAACATGTCGGAAATGGCCTTAATACGCAACGGGGACTGAAAGGTGAACATTAGAAAGTGTTTGCTGATCAGGGGGACCCTAGCGTGACACCTAGCCCCCTAGGCGTCACGCGAGGCCCCTTCTGATCAGCAAAAGCCATTTTAATGACATGCTAACATCCCCTAACACCCTCCAAAGGTCAAGTGCCACATGTTAATCTCTTATGGTGGCCAAAATCAGCTACCATAACTTTCCAACAAGTGTAGGGATGTGATCATTCCCTCTTCTCCAAGAAACGATCCTAACGGTGGACCGGAAACTATAAATACCCACCTCCACCCTTCACTTTTCCTCACAAGAATCTGATCTTATGTGCTCTAAGTTGAAACCTTTGTTTCATACCTGAGCTATTTTGATCTAGATTAGCATTCGGGGACCCTTCGTAAGTGTTCCTTCGTTCTTTTATTGCTTTTCGAGTCCGAAAGTCAAACTTTGTTTGACTTTCTGCATTGGCCAGTTTATGGTCAATGCGAAATTCATTTGAACTTCGCAACGTGATTGTAATCACGATGGTTATAGTCCCTTGTGACTATGCCTACTGATTACCACGTTGTCTAGGGTCGTAAGGGTAAGCAATCTAAATAATCGTTTATACCTTCGAACCCGACCCATTTGGTCGATCATTAGGATCCGACCAAACACATTAGGTGACCATAGTATATAGGGAATAACCTTCCGAGGTTATACCTTATGGTCGCTTCGTTTAAGTAGTTGTATGATAGGTAGTTTATATGCCTTAGGTAAATTACCAAAATGCCCTTTTAACGCCAAAATTCATTTTAAGCATATGTAACATAACTTTTGGTATCTAAACTGATTTGGTAACAATATTAGATATGTTAAGGCATATTCTACTTGTCATAGGACTAGTTAGGCGTTCCGAACGCGTTTTACGCGAACGACGCGTTAAAGTAGCATAAGCTACCTAAACGGGTCGTAATGGGTCGTAAGCATTTAGGCTAGGTTTCATTTAGTATGTAGGCTTTGTTAAACCATACTACATGAGTTCCATACTCATTTGGTTTACGAGCCCTCATTCTATCCGATCCTCCGATATAGGTCCGATTTATTAACATAGTTACCTATATTAGGTGTCGTTTGATTCCGTGATCTCTATCATTGCTTGGTGGTTATCTTAGGACTTCTGAGCAATCTAAAGTGAGTACATAGACCCCTCTTTTACTGTTTTCCAAACTGTTTTGGGGTGAAACACATGTGCCTACTTGTTACATTCATGCTTTCCTGTTTTCACATCATATACCTGCTATGTTTGTTAGTACATTATAGTACATGATTTCATTACATTTCATGCTATGTATGCCCATTGTGTGCGTACTTAGTACATCGTTTTACATTACATTTCATGCTATGTATGTCCATTGTGTGCATACTTAGTACATTGTTTTACTTTACATTTCTGCTGTGTATGTTGACTGATAGCATGCTAGCACATTGATTTACATGACTTTTCTGCTTTGTATGTTAAGTTAGCATACTTAGTACATTGTTTTCATATGACATGTATACAACTGCTATAACATTTGGTTTGCACAAACGAGACTTATATACGTTCATTAACATTAGCTACGCCGCTCGGTAGTAAGTACTGGTACCATAGGACTTGACAAATCCCATTCCTGACATCCCGGGTTTGTTTGGATGTAAGGAATGACTGAATCCGAAAACATTTCTTTTGATAACCTTGACTGAAAGGGTTATCCGACTGTCTCAAGGCTTGAATGTATGCGTTAACTTACCACATAAATGTTTGTATCAATGTAACATGCATTACTTTGCAAAACATAACTTTTTGATATATTCAAAATACTTTGTTTTGTACATTTCTACATTTGGATTATGTGACAATACTTTACAATACAATACATAACAATTGTTACACATTACTTGACTACATTTGGACTTTTAAACATTTGACATGGCTTATACAAGGACTTTTTGACAATTGGTTTAAACATGGACTTTATACATTGGTGGTTTGTTTAAGTGATTTAAGTAACGAGGCGTGTGTAATATGATACAAGCATGGTGGATACGCCGCTAGTACTTCCTATATATAAGTGTTTGTATGGTATTACATATTGTAGCGTTATTTGAATCATTTCAATTTGAGACATATAACATTTTATATAAATAACATATTTTTCACAAGACTTTGGTTTACAAACAATTTACTTCATACAACTCATTTTACTTGGTTATACATTTAACCATACATTATTCTTTTATTTATACATATCATTCGATCTTATCGCTTTTTAAACGATTTACAAAACAAAACAATTTACAAGGTTCATGACTGACTTTTGATAAACAACTTTTTCTTAAACTTATAAGTCATGAATCCTATTTTCACAAACCTATGTATCTCACATGCATTTTTATGCTGACGTACCTATTTTCACATGTGTTTTCAGGAGCTTTTGCATAGGATGATGATCGTGACACTAGGGCGGACCTGTGCCTTAGAGACATAAAACGAAGATAGACTTAGTTTAATTATGTTAAGAACTCTGTATTTCCTGTTTAAGACAATGTAACTCTTATGTTGATAAATAAAATACAACTTTGTATGCCATGGTTATGAAACAATTAATTATGTTACAACACTCCTCGACGTTTTCCGCCACGTCTTGTATGTTATACGTGGTCGGGGTGTGACAGAAGAGTTGGTATCAGAGCCAATGGTTATAGGGAATTAGGTTATTAGTAATGCTTTGACCTAGACTATAACCTTTCTAGGAACCTAACACAAGTTATCTTGTGTTTAGATCTTAAAACATGCACATCACCTATCCTTAGGTGATTATCAAAACAAGAACCCAATTTTCCGAAATGATTTTTGAAAAACAATCTTCTGTTTTTGGATATTTTATTACAAGGTTTTGAACCCTCTTTTGTAAGGTTTTGAACCCTTCCAGTTTAACTAAAATTTTTGGCTTATTGCCTTCTGAGTTTTCAAAATCTCGTCAAGGTTTTGGGTTTTAAATAATGTGAACACGTGCAAACTGGAAGAGTGAATGCATGTATTCTGGGTTTTCTATCTAGGCAAGCACTTCATATATATCTCATCAGACGCGAGACCAGTTGTGCTTACCTGGGAATTCTTGGGATGAGTGTTCACTTATAGGCGAGCATGTCTTCGCGATACATTATTTTTGATCCATTTACTTTGATTAGTCACTGTGCATTGACTGTTTGCTTGGTAATGCGGACGAATGACCACCATCTTTTCTTTTGTTAATTTTGTTTCATCTCATTCTCTTCATCCAATCATCTCACTCATTCCCTTTCATGTTTTCCTCTTTTAGAATGCCTCCTCGACGCGAAAACCAGATAGCGACTGCCGAACTGGCAGAAATCATTGCGCAGCAGATGGCTGCACAATTCCCAAACCTCTTTGCTCAATGGAACCAAGCCAACAACAACAACAATGCTCCATGCAAATACAAGGATTTTAACTCGGCTAAACCACTCAAGTTTAGTGGTTCTGAAGGAGCGACTGGGCTCCTTCAATGGTTCGAGAGCATTGAGAATACTTTCCATCATGTTCAGTGTCCGGATAATCGCAAGGTCGAGTTTTCTTCGAGCGTGTTTCAGAAGAGGGCTCTTACATGGTGGAATGGGGTAATGAGAGACCGTGGTGTAGAAGTTGCTCTAGCACAAACATGGGCTGAACTTAGAGCTCTTATGATGAGGGAGTTTTGTCCTCGTCATGAACAACGAGCGTTGGAGAAGGAGTTTGATGACTTGAAACAAGATAGTGGCGAGCACAGGGCATATACTGATAGGTTTGAGGAGTTGAGTCTGCTTTGCCCGACTATGGTTACCCCACTTGACAAGGCTATCGAAAGGTACATCGACGGCCTACCTGACTCAGTGCAAGACATCATTACTGGTAGTAACCCTGCCACACTCCGTCAGGCGATCGAGTTATCAGCGACATTGACTGAGTCACAGATTCGGAAGAATAAATTACACAGGAAGGGTAACAAGGGCAAGAAACAGTCGTCTGACAAGGAAGATAGCAAGAAAGGTCAAAACAAGAAGGGAAATAATTCTGGAGGGTCTAGGAAGCGGAAGGCTTCCCAAAACTATGCCGTTACTGCACAGGCTCCAGCTGCACCAAATCAGCCTGCGCAACCACTAGCCAAGAAGCCATATCTTGGCACTGCACCTTTGTGCAACAGGTGTAACGGCCATCATCCACCACACCTCCAGTGTCGTCAGTGCACCAACTGCGGAAGATCTGGTCATCTTGCCGCTACTTGTCGCATTCCTATTAACCAGAACCAGGCAGTTCAGAACCAAGCCCAACAAGTTGCTCAGCCTCTTGCTCAGCAACAAGGTCAAGCTGCACGACCTCATTTTTCTCCTGGTTCGTGCTACAATTATGGGGATCTGACCCACTACAGGAACCGGTGCCCAAGGCTAGCCAACCAGAATCAGAATCCAAATCAGAATCAAGCTCAGGCTCGAGGTCGAGTCTTCAACATGAATGCTCAAGAGGCACAAGCAGACAATGAAGTGGTGAACGGTACGTTCTTTATTAATAATCAGCCTGCATCTGTTCTCTTTGATTCGGGTGCCGATAAGAGTTTTGTGTCATTGTCTTTTAAGCCTTTACTTCGCGTGTCTAGAACGAAACTAAGTAAACCTTTGACAGTAGAAGTTGCTAGTGGTGAACCCATTGTTCTTGATTCTGTTCTTCGCAACTGCCAGTTAAACCTTAACGACCATCTTTTTCCTATTGACCTCACGCCTATGCAACTTGGAAGCTTCGACGTTATAGTAGGTATGGATTGGTTATCTAAGCATCGCGCAGAGATAGTTTGTTCTGAGAAGATTGTTCGTGTGCCGCTTTCGACAGGCGAGATCCTACAGGTTCAAGGTGAGAAACCTGCCGGTGGTCTTAAACTCATGTCTTGTTTTAAAGCTCGGAAGTATCTGCGAAAGAATTATGTGGCCTTCTTAGCACATGTTACAGCAGATAAAGGCAAGGGTAAGTCTATTTCAGATATTCCTGTCGTTCGGGATTATTCTGAAGTTTTCCCTGAAGAGTTACCTGGTCTACCCCCAGCACGCCAAGTTGAGTTCCGCATTGATCTCGTACCTGGTGCAAATCCCATTGCTAGAGCTCCATATCGTCTTGCACTGTCTGAGATGAAAGAGTTGTCTAAGCAGCTTCAGGAGCTCTCTGACAAAGGTTTTATACGTCCTAGCTTTTCACCTTGGGGTGCTCCCGTCCTTTTTCTCAAGAAGAAGGATGTATCCTTTAGGATGTGTATCGATTATCGCGAGCTTAACAAGCTTACCATCAAGAATCGATATCCCCTACCTCGCATAGATGATCTCTTTGATCAGTTACAGGGCGCTTCTTATTTTTCGAAGATTGATCTACGTTCTGGATATCATCAACTTTGGGTGCATGAAGAAGATATTCCCAAGACAGCGTTTCGCACTCGTTATGGGCATTATGAGTTCACAGTCATGCCATTCGGTTTGACTAATGCTCCCGCTGTTTTCATGGACTTAATGAATAGGGTCTGCAAACCTTATTTGGATCAGTTCGTCATTGTTTTTATTGACGACATCTTGATTTATTGTAAGACGCGAGCTGATCATGAGCAACATCTTCGTCTTACTTTGGAACTCCTAAAGAAAGAGCAACTTTTCGCCAAATTCTCCAAGTGTGAATTCTGGCTTAAAGAAGTTCAATTTTTAGGACATATTATCAACGAACAAGGTATTCATGTAGATCCCTCCAAGATCAGTGCGATTAAGGATTGGGATACGCCTACTACTCCTATTGAGGTTCGTTCTTTTCTTGGTCTAGCGGGTTATTATCGCCGCTTCATAGAAAACTTCTCAAAGATTGCAGTTCCTCTAACTGCTCTAACTCAGAAGAACAAGCCCTTTGAGTGGGGATTCAAACAAGAGGAAGCTTTTCAAAACTTGAAGCAAAAACTTTGCGACGCACCGGTTCTGACTTTGCCTGAGGGCAATGATGATTTCGTCGTTTATTGTGATGCATCTAAATTGGGTCTTGGCTGTGTTCTGATGCAAAGGAACAAAGTCATAGCATACGCATCCAGGCAGTTGAAGATACATGAGAAAAACTACACCACTCATGATCTTGAGTTGGGTGTAGTTGTCTTCGCTCTTAAGATCTAGAGACACTATTTGTACGGTACAAAATGTGTGGTTTTCACATACCACAAAAGTCTTCAGCATATCTTCAACCAGAAAGAACTCAACATGAGGCAACGACGTTGGGTGGAGCTTTTAAACGACTATGACTGCGAAATTCGCTACCATCCTGGTAAGGCGAATGTCGTAGCTGATGCATTGAGTCGTAAGGAACGTACTAAGCTTCATTGTGTACGTGTTCAATCTGTTATTCAAGCTCGATCTGATATCCAAGCCCGCATTTCTCAGGCTCAACAATCTTGTGTTTCACAAGGTTTAATGGATAAGGAATTTCCCTATCACATAACACCTGCTCTGGAACTGAAGGACAATGGATCGTATTACTTCATGGACCGTTTGTGGGTCCCAAGCCAGGATGATCTTCATACCTTGCTTATGGATGAAGCCCATAAGTCTCGTTATTCTATTCATCCGGGCTCGGATAAGATGTATAAGGATCTTCATATTCACTATTGGTGGCCTGGTATGAAGAAAGACATTGCCTTATACGTGTCAAAATGCCTTACTTGTCTTAAGGTTAAGGCTGAACATCAGCGTCCTTCTGGTTTATTGGTGCAACCAGAGATCCCAGTTTGGAAATGGGAAAACATTACTATGGATCTCATTACTAAACTTCCGCGCACAAAGAAAGGTCATGATGCCATCTGGGTAGTTGTTGATCGTCTTACTAAGTCAGCGCATTTCTTGCCAATCCGTGAGGATTTTCCTGCCGACAAACTTGCCAAAATCTATGTGGATGAAATTGTAGCTCGACATGGTGTTCCTTTGAACATCATTTCTGACAGAGATGCTCGTTTCACTTCTCATTTTTGGAGAACCATGCAATCTGCTATGGGGACCCAACTTAATCTGATCACGACTTATCATCCGCAAATGGATGGTCAATCTGAAAGAACAATCCAGACTCAGGAGGATATGCTTAGAGCTTGTGTGATCGATTTTGGTGGTAGTTGGGATTCACATCTTCCGTTAATTGAATTCTCCTACAACAACAGTTCTCACACCAGCATCAAAATGGCTCCTTTCGAGGCTCTCTGTGGTCGAAAATGTCGTTCACCAGTCTGCTGGAATGAGATTGGCGAGGCTCAACTTACTGGACCTGCTCTCAGTTTAGAGACAACTGATAAGGTTAAGAAAGTTCGTGATAACCTTCAGACAGCTAGAAGCCGTCAAAAGAGTTACGCGGACCCAAAACGAAAGCCCTTGGAATTTCAAGTCGGTGATCGAGTATTACTTAAGGTCTCACCTTGGAAAGGTGTGATCAGATTTGGAAAGAAAGGAAAACTTGCACCTAGATACGTTGGACCATTCAAGATCGTCGAAAGAATCGGAAAGGTAGCCTACAGACTTGAGTTACCTCCTGAACTTGGAAATGTTCATCCAACCTTTCACGTGTCCAATCTCAAGAGGTGTTTAGCTGATGAGAACCTCCAGATACCACTTGACGAAATTCGTGTTGATAAAACACTGAAATTTGTCGAGAAGCCTGTGGAAATCATGGAACGTGAAGTCAAGTGGCTTAAACGCAAGCGCATTCCTTTGGTCAAAGTTCGCTAGGAAGCTAAACGTGGACCCGAGTTTACTTGGGAACGCGAAGATCAAATGAAGGCGAAATATCCGCATCTTTTTCCACGAGTTTCCTCTAAATAAATTTCGGGACGAAATTTCCACAAGTAGGGGAGACTGTAACATCTGTGCTTGTAATCATTGTGAACAGTTCTATTATCAATAAAACAATGTTGTTTGATCCCAATGTTTGTTTGGTTGTGTTTTACATTTTTCATGTTTTGACTTTTATTCAATTCCAAACTCTATATCGCTTTCTGGAGAGTTATACGCAAACTGATGCGTAAACGTACTCAGTTTAATGCAACAAATACTTCGGAACATCAACATATGCTTAACATACCTTAAATAACCCTTACATAACTTAGAAATAAGTTTTGAAGGCTTTGGTATGTCAAAAACAAGTTAATTCGCTCACAGGGACTAAATTTGACAAACTGCGAAAGTATGCCAATTTGAACTATAACGAACATTCCGGAACATGAACATAAGTTAAACACACCTTAAATATCCTTTATATAGCTTAGAAATAGGCTTTGAGGGGTTCGGTGTGCTAAAATAAACTTTTGGGTCATTCAGGGACTAAAAGCGTCAAAAAGTGCACAAGTTTGCATTTTCGCACATAACTTACGTTCTGAATACATCCGGACATCCAAAAATTTATGTAAGCACTAAAATATTTTATTTTAGTGTTTGGCATAAGAAAAATCCATTCATCGCGCAATTTGGATCATTTTTCGCGCTTATGCGCATTCCGGTCGTAATTAAGCGAACATCGCGATCGTACGACCAAACAAACTGACATCCGGCATATTTTTGAGCATGTTTCATGCCCACAATGTTTAGGCATCCTTTTGGAGCCTTGAAAATGATTTAACGAGCCTTAAACATGTCGGAAATGGCCTTAATACGCAACGGGGACTGAAAGGTGAACATTAGAAAGTGTTTGCTGATCAGGGGGACCCGTCACGCGAGGCCCCTTCTGATCAGAAAAAGCCATTTTAATGACATGCTAACATCCCCTAACACCCTCCAAAGGTCAAGTGCCACATGTTAATCTCTTATGGTGGCCAAAATCAGCTACCATAACTTTCCAACAAGTGTAGGGATGTGATCATTCCCTCTTCTCCAAGAAACGATCCTAACGGTGGACCGAAAACTATAAATACCCACCTCCACCCTTCACTTTTCCTCACAAGAATCTGATCTTATGTGCTCTAAGTTGAAACCTTTGTTTCATACTTGAGCTACTTTGATCTAGATTAGCATTCGGGGACCCTTCGTAAGTGTTCCTTCGTTCTTTTATTGCTTTTCGAGTCCGAAAGTCAAACTTTGTTTGACTTTCTGCATTGACCAGTTTATAGTCAATGCGAAGTTCGTTTGAACTTCGCAACGTGATTGTAATCACAATGGTTATAGTCCCTTGTGACTATGCCTACTGATTACCACGTTGTCTAGGGTCGTAAGGGTAAGCGATCTAAATAATCGCTTATACCTTCGAACCCGACCCATTTGGTCGATCATTAGGATCCGACCAAACACATTAGATGACCATAGTATATAGGGAATAACCTTCCGAGGTTATACCTTATGGTCGCTTCGTTTAAGTAGTTATATGATAGGTAGTTTATATGCCTTAGGTAAATTACCAAAATGCCCTTTTAACGCCAAAATTCATTTTAAGCATATGTAACATAACTTTTGGTATCTAAACTGATTTGGTAACAATATTAGATATGTTAAGGCATATTTTACTTGTCATAGGACTAGTTAGGCGTTCTGAACGCGTTTTACGCGAACGACGCGTTAAAGTAGCATAAGCTACCTAAACGGGTCGTAATGGGTCGTAAGCATTTAGGCTAGGTTTCATTTAGTATGTAGGCTTTGTTAAACCATACTACATGAGTTCCCATACTCATTTGGTTTACGAGCCCTCATTCTATCCGATCCTCCGATATAGGTCCGGTTTATTAACATAGTTACCTATATTAGGTGCCGTTTGATTCCGTGATCTCTAGCATTGCTTGGTGGTTATCTTAGGACTTCTGAGCAATCTCAAGTGAGTACATAGACCCCTCTTTTACTGTTTTCCAAACTATTTTGGGGTGAAACACATGTGCCTACTTGTTACTTTCATGCTTTCCTGTTTTCACATCATATACCTGCTATGTTTGTTAATACATTATAGTACATGATTTCATTACATTTCATGCTATGTATGCGCATTGTGTGCGTACTTAGTACATCGTTTTACATTACATTTCATGCTATGTATGTCCATTGTGTGCATACTTAGTACATTGTTTTACTTTACATTTCTGCTGTGTATGTTGACTGATAGCATGCTAGCACATTGATTTACATGACTTTTCTGCTTTGTATCTTAACTTAGCATACTTAGTACATTGTTTTCATATGACATGTATACAACTGCTATAACATTTGGTTTGCACAAACGAGACTTATATACGTTCATTAACATTAGCTACGCCACTCGGTAGTAAGTACTGGTACCATAGGACTTAACAAATCCCATTCCTGACATCCCGGGTTTGTTTGGATGTAAGGAATGACTGAATCCGAAAACATTTCTTTTGATAACCTTGACTGAAAGGGTTATCCAACTGTCTCAAGGCTTGAATGTATGCGTTAACTTACCACATAAATGTTTGTATCAATGTAACATGCATTACTTTGCAAAACATAACTTTTTGATATATTCAAAATACTTTGTTTTGTACATTTCTCCATTTGGATTATGTGACAATACTTTACAATACAATACATAACAATTGTTACACATTACTTGACTACATTTGGACTTTTAAACATTTGACATGGCTTATACAAGGACTTTTTGACAATTGGTTTAAACATGGACTTTATACATTGGTGGTTTGTTTAAGTGATTTAAGTAACGAGGCGTGTGTAATATGATACAAGCATGGTGGATACGCCGCTAGTACTTCCTATATATAAGTGTTTGTATGGTATTACATATCGTAGCGTTATTTGAATCATTTCAATTTGAGATATATAACATTTTATATAAATAACATATTTTTCACAAGACTTTGGTTTACAAACAATTTACTTCATACAACTCATTTTACTTGGTTATACATTTAACCATACATTATTCTTTTATTTATACATATCATTCGATCTTATCGCTTTTTAAACGATTTACAAAACAAAACAATTTACAAGGTTCATGACTGACTTTTGATAAACAACTTTTTCTTAAACTTATAAGTCATGAATCCTATTTTCACAAACCTATGTATCTCACGGGCATTTTTATGCTGACGTACCTATTTTCACATGTGTTTTCAGGAGCTTTTGCATAGGATGATGATCGTGACACTAGGGCGGACCTGTGCCTTAGAGACATAAAACGAAGATAGACTTAGTTTAATTATGTTAAGAACTTTGTATTTCCTGTTTAAGACAATGTAACTCTTATGTTGATAAATAAAATACAACTTTGTATGCCATGGTTATGAAACAATTAATTCTGTTACAACACTCCCCGACGTTTTCCGCCACGTCTTGTATGTTATATGTGGTCGGGGTGTGACATCATGGTTGGTATTTGAAGTCTCTTCGGTATCTCTGCATCACAAATAGGTGGTGCAAAACGAGATATCTTGTGGCTTACATCCGGAATTTCAGGAATGGGATTAACCACTACTGGAATGCTGGATATCATATCCTTAAGCTTTTGTAATTCTTTGGCCATAGCTTGGTTGATACCTGTATCCTGCACAAAGCCATGGTTAGCATTATAAGAAGTATTCAAAGTGTTACCTCCTAATGGATTCAAGGTTGGAATTCCAGATGTGAATCCATATTGACGTGATTCTGGTATAACTGAGGGACCAGAAGAAGCAATAGTCTGCATCGGTATGAAGTCACCTAGATAAACATCTGAACTTCCGGGTTGCACACTCCTTAAGTATCCTTGATCCTGGAAGATGTTGGATCCTTGATGTGCTGTGAATGAAGGTCTTGGAGGATAATCCATGGATCCGGAAACCTGAGATGAGGATCCTTGAACCTGGAAGGAGGATCCTTGAACCTGAGAGGATCCTTGAACCTGAGAGGATCCTTGAACCTGAGAGGATACTTAAACCTGAGAGGATCCTTGAACCTGAGAGGATCCTTGAATTGGCTGCGTCCCCATGCATTCTCCTAAACGTGTGAAGAATCCCTGATGCTGAAATGAGGATCCTGAAGGCTGGAAAGAGGATCCTTGAGCCGGAGACATTGCCGATGATCCAGAACGCATTCCTGTTGATCCACCCTGGTATTGGACATCTGGAGCTGCAAAGTGCCGGGAAGTTATGACCAGAGTGTCGAAATTCAGCGACCTCAGCATCAAAGCGGAGTGATCCTCTGCTGATTTTATCAATTTCGCGAAGGATCCTGCCATTAGTTTGGTCCTGTTGTTGCATGTATCCTCTCATCTGCAAAATCAAAGCATAAAGATCACTGTTAGTAAGTGTAGAGGAAGAAACAACAGTTGGTTTTGTGAAAATGGGGGTTGTCTTCTTCGGAGCATTTTCAGCATTCTTCTGGAATGCAGGGATAAGATGATGCAACGGTGGAATGCCCTGTGATGAGGTAACTGCCGACATGGAACTTGAAGAAATTTTTCCTTGAGAAGCCATGTGGTTGAAGGTGATGAACCGAAATGATCGAAATGAACAAAATTTCTCAGAAATGAAGCACCAATTGCCCCACGGTGGGCGCCAAACTGTTTTGGTCAAAAATCACACAAGGATAATGCAACCAAATTTGATTTTGTGAGGTTTGATGCTTGGTTAATTGTATGAACGACAAGTATATGAAATCAACAATGAACACCGAGATTTATACGAGGAAAAAGCCCTTGATCCTTAGAAGATCTCTGGCATAAAAAACCTCGGGTGATGGAAACTACCGATCACCAAATATATTGGAAAAACAATAATGATCCTTGTTCAACTTAGGAAGAAAACAAGCTCAATACATTGAATTGCTAGTGTAAGTGTGTGTTTTTGCTAAGTGTTTGTAGAGAATTCGAGTGTTGTGTGTTTTTTCTGTGGTGTGTTCGACTTATGCCTCAAATGAGCTCGTTTTCCCCTTAAAAGATAAGAAAAAATCAACTAACTAACTTCCCGAAAAAGGTGGAAGTCACCCATGATCACCACTAACGGTTATTTCTTCATTAAGCACGTGCCTATGAAGCATATTCCACGACAATTGTTAGAAATCATAAGTTCTGTTAAGGATCATGTGATCCTCAGACTCTGGATCCTCAGACTCCCTGCATCATCCATTAAGGATCCGTGATCCATGCCCAGTCTCAGGATAGATAATCCTTAGCATAAAATTCATGCCCTAACAATCACAAGCTCGCGTAAGCCTCCATAAAGTGGAACCCAAATGCCTCCGTTAACATAGTAGGCGCCGTCTCCCTTTTGTTCTAACCGCTTCCTCGACCCTCGCAGGGACTCAGCCCTGATGTTTTCTGCTTTCAATGCTTTGACTTGAGCATCACGAATTTGAACGGGAAGGCTAGAGTGAATGGTAAGCTGTAACGCACGTACACGCTTAGGTATAGTATCCTTTCGACTGAGGGCGTCGGCCACAACATTGGCTTTGCCCGGATGGTACTTGATCGCACACTCGTAATCATTCAAGAGTTCGACCCATCGACATTGTCGCATGTTCAACTCCTTTTGCTTGAAGATATGCTCGAGACTCCTGTGATCGGTGTAAATGGTGCACTTGGTACCGTACAGGTAATGTCTCCATATCTTAAGTGCGAAAACAACTGCTCCCAATTCCAAGTCGTGTGTAGTGTAGTTCCTTTCATGAACCTTAAGTTGGCGTGATGCGTAGGTAATGACCTTGTCACGTTGCATCAATACGCAGCCAAGTCCTTGGATGGAAGCGTCGCAATAAACCACAAAATCATTTGTACCTTCAGGCAATGAGAGGATAGGCGCGCTACAAAGTCTATCTTTTAAGTGCTGGAATGCGGACTCCTTTGTATCACCCCAATGATAGGTGACACCCTTCTGAGTCAGTGAAGTGAGGGGTTGCACAATCTTTGAGAAATCCTTTATAAACCTTCTGTAATATCCTGCTAAACCCAAGAATTGGCGGATTTCTGTTGGTGTTGGAACACCCTATTTTCTATTTAACGGTTTTATATGCAAATACCAACAATTAGATGTGTAGCTAAGACTACACATACTATAAAAAAAATACAGGTTTATTAAAACTTTTACAATTTATAAGTTATTCTACATAACGTGATCGAATTCGTTGTTTAAAATATACAACGTGGCAAGGTGCGGAAGCATGTAACTATATCGTGTTCGGTTCTTCGTTGAGCTTGATCGTCTCTCGGCATCCAAAATGTACCTACATTTCATAAACATGAAATGCTTTAGTCATACTGGGATTAAAACGTGATTAAACGAGTCCGGGAAACAGTTGATTCTAAAAACAAGAATTTGGAAATGACCTCCACCGTAACTTACGGTGGCACCGTAAGTTACGGTGGCCCCTGTAATGTTATTTTCCTACCGTACAATAGTAGGCAACCACCGTAGCATTTTCATCTCCACCGTAACTTACGGTGGCACCGTAAGTTACGGTGGACTCTGTAACAGCCCAGTTTACTTTTTGCCGTAATTGACACGAAATCTTTCGTATCTTTCAAACCGCTTGTCCGTTTAACCTACCGTTTCTTCCTACGTGATTGTTTGTTTTGGTTTACCCTATAAGGTAACCATTCAAAAGTTCATTTTCCATTTGTCATAAAATGATCAAATTACCGATTTAACTCCTTTTAAACCATCAACATTGTTTCTTGTCATACTCGACTATCTTGTTCCGTACGTTTACATGCCGGAACATCATACCTCAATTATGTATTTATCTTATTCGCAACTAATACGATAAGAGAATATTCTAAAATATAAGACTAGTGTAAGTTATACTTACCTTGCATCCGAATTATGCTTTTTCCTTCATTCTTGATTCGTTTGACCCGCTTTCACTCCAAGCTTCACCTAGCTTGTTTAAGCGCCAACTATTATTCATCATTTCACAAGGTGGTTAGTTTAGTCATAACTTAATACGATCATTCCACCCTACGCATTTTATATTCAAGAATTATCATTCATCGTATTATAGGTCGGTTTGACTGTTTAAAGTCAACGACCTATTAATCATAAGTGATTACATGACGTAGCTTTACTACTCATTTAACTACTTGGTCAAATACACGGTAGCATCATACTTAGGCTACCGTTTATTCACTTCGTTTACCAAGTTTTATAACCATAATTCATCGAATTAACACTACATTAATCTTTCTTAACACATGATGATATCAAGCTTCATTTTTAACATGAATTTATCATCATTTCCATTCTTTTTACATCAAACCTAATTCATGGTAATTATGATTCATGTACTCAAACACCTAAATGGTTCAAGTAGCATACTTTTATTATCTAATATGAGGATTCTAATCACAATTTAGACACTAACATCATCATATCATAAAAACCCATCTCTATCATGTATGAACAAGTACTCAATCATGTAAATTTGTTCAAGTACTTTGTTTCTACTATCAACTATGATGATTTCTAGCACAATTATATCATCATCTTCATTATCTAGCCATAACCCACTTAGCACATACAAGGGAAATCATCAATTCCCTAGTTTTCAACACTAGTTCATCAAATTGTTAACTAGGGTTGTTCCTACACATAGATTTCTTCACAACTACACTCATGGATTCATCATCCATTCCCAAATTGTGAGTTTGAGTGTTCATCATAACTTCAAGACATCACCAAATTACAAAATTTAACATACCTTACGATCCCTTTGACTTGGTGATCATTTATACGCGTTCATGCATTGATTTGGGGCTTGATTCGAGCTCCAATTTGGTGAATTTGTTGATTTTAGGGTTTGAGCTCTCTTGGTCGCTCCTGATGATCGATCCACACACACAAAGTGTGTGTGTGGTGTGTGTTTTTTTTATTAATAGAACTTGTTCCCTTTTTGACGATTTTGGTCCCTCAAGTTTTGTTAACTAGTAAGTAGGCTACAACCTACTTATTTTCAACAATACTTTGTTTTGTTAACTAGGTTAAACTTTGCTAGTTTAACTTAGTGAGTTCGGGGTATTCATAACCCGTTTTATTTTAAGTCCCGTTAGCTCGGGCCTTCCATATACTTTGTTTTCCTCAAAGTATTTATCCTCTTTTAATTAACATCAAATTTATTTATTTAAATCCTAATATTAACCGGGTTAATTTTTACCACTAACGGTATTTTACCCGTCGTCACTAGTAACGTGGTTTAATTACCAAACCCATTTTTGGGGTGTTACAAGTCTACCCCCCTTAAAGAGGTTTCGTCCTCGAAACCTTTTCTTACATAATTTATTGAGTTTCAACCCAATGTACATAAACTGAGTAACCTTCTAAGCATTACTCACACTTTGACCATTTGTTAGTGTCATTAGACAAATATGGTAACATCTTTTAATTACACAACATATGTATCTTTTATGCGAATTTACGCAACTCAGAATAACGCCATCTTGTCATTTCGACTTGTTTGATTAACTTAGCGAAATCCATCGCCTTTATACTTTCGGATTCTTTGTGAATCCGTTATTTTCACCCATTTGGATGTTTCTAGTGAGATCTTTCACTGTTTACAAACATACCCCTTTTCTTTACGAACTTATTCATTTGGTTCATTCGTACAGCATTCGCCACTAAAATGAATTTCCTGATTTTATCTTATTTATTTAGCACTATCTAGATGTGCTATTAACGGAATTCTACAAGGCATATTACCACATACCTTCCGGCTTTATCCTTTTTATCGTGCCTTTACTCGATCTGACTTCCCAATACTTTGCTTGTGTTGCCTTGTGATCGCTCAGTATAGGCGATCAATACTTTTCGTTATTATGACCTCATGGACCATCACTGCCGTTTTGTACTCACTTACCTTTATTATTTGGCTTGACTGAGTAGCCATTTGGCCACTTGGTCATACACGCTTATCAACTATGATTACTTCACGCTAATCTTAATATAGATAGCGTGTTGAACACTTTCTTAATTTAAATATTGACCTTAACCAGCCTCACTGACTAGTCTTATTAGTCCAGTTACTTTATACCCATCTCTCAGGCTACTATGTGATTTTATTGCACATAACTTTCCTGACCGTGATCGCGTCAAGTCGTGTTTTAGGTTTATTTCCCAATCATCTCATACTATATATGTTTGATAAAACGTTGTTTTTGACTTAAACGGAATTTTAGTTTAATGTTTTATCTTTAATTTATGTCAAGCAATTTTGACGACTTGGCATTTACTCTTTTACAGTCTTTGTTTTACGCGAGGATTCTCACTGGTTCTCTCGCTTTGTTTAAGTAACTCGTAGGTTCTCTCACTAGCCTCGTAGGCTATTTCCTTAGGTCTTCACCCCCTTTTAATGGGAACCCTAAGGTTTATTCCCCTTTCTTTTCGTGGCCCGAGGGTCATTCTGGTCCCGTAGACCTTAACACTAATCGCATTCCCGTGGGTTACGATGATCCCACAGATTCATCTTTTATTTGTATCTACATTCAAATGCATATATGTATATATGCATATATATAGCTTCAAAGCATGTCTTGTTATGTTTGGAATCGTATATTTCCGCTTTTGAACTTTAGTTGACCTTGACCGTAGTCTAAGGCTTCATTTGTTTATTTTCGGACAAAATTTTCCGACTTTATGACTTCTCATATCATTTATGCGTCGGTTCATCTTATGCTCACCATTCTCCGGTTTTCATATATCCGTACTCGATTATGTCCCATTACCGGGCTCATTATTCTTTTGCTTTTAACGGTACCACTATCCCGTTTGTATTTACTCATGCCGTCCGGCGTGATATTGTAATCGACCCATTCAACTTTAAAATAGTTGAACATAATTTATTCACAATTTTTATTTACATTATTTTGTCATCTTTTAGTTATGACCCAAAACCCGAGTCCTTTAACTTTCCATCCGAGTTTCCGTTTCTCGGTCTGTGCATGCGTTCAATTCTTACCCATCAACCGGGTGTTTTACCGAAGTCGTTATTATTGCAACCCTCCCGGTATGCATTAAGACCTCGCTTCATTTCTATATTCCGACTTTGTCCTCGAGTTTGACGTTTTACAAAAACGACTCGTTTAGGGACATATTCGCATTTTCTGGGTTCGAGTGTAAGTACACTCCCTCCCAACGCATATCTTGATCATTCTACATGTTTATATTCTTCGGGTTCGAGTGTAAGTACACCCCCTCCCAATGCGTACCTTAACTATTTTACATGTTTCTCCGTCCCTTCTTTCGGGCTCATTATCCTAATGTAATACGCTTCCGTCTCTCGGCTGTGCGTTTACATTATTATCAAATATTTTACTCATTTGATTCATTTGGGTACTTTTAATTTGTCCCATTTACCCCGTCCTTACTACATCGGATGTAAATGTGTCGGCTATAAGAAGTTCATGGTATCATATGCCACTACTTACTTGGCCAGAGTAAGCGATTAACACATGACACGCATGACCTTTTTATAGTTTTCACATCACGCCCAATGTAAGTAATACCTCTGTTTATTTCTCTTGGAAACAATATCCTGGATAGGTATTCTATTCAGGTTTGTCCAAGTTTTCAATCTAAATCTGCAACTATCAGTTTCTACGTATTGGTTGCATGTTTATATTCATGCAATAATTTAAACATGCACCTGGTAAATGCTTTCCCTAACGGGCTTTTCTTGCCATTAGTCTTGTTCGCGACCATTACGCGATTTAGGTCCTTGATGAGCATGCTCTTCTTGTCATATCTCGGACCGTTCCATCATCATATCCACAATTCGTTTGAATCTCGTCGTCTTCAAACGCGAGTGTCCTTCAATTAAAACATTCACAAAAGTTAGTAACATCAACTTCAATAATCGCCCGTATTATAATACAAGGCTTTTTTCTACTATACGCGTCAACGCGCGTATTTTCGTCAACTATATCAATCATTTCAATTGGGGTAATGTGTATCACACGATAGCCCTATGTGTTGTTTACAACACTTTAGCATGCTAAACTATTAACATACATGTACTTACCGGATCTGCGATCAAGCCTCGAACCGAACACTATTCTTTATCAAGAGCGTAAGGTTTAAGTCCAAGCATGGTTTTCCCCACCATACTTGAATCTCTTAAACCAGGGCTCTGATACCAACTTGTAACACCCTATTTTCTATTTAACGGTTTTATATGCAAATACCAACAATTAGATGTGTAGCTAAGACTACACATACTATAAAAAAAAATACGAGTTTATTAAAACTTTTACAATTTATAAGTTATTCTACATAACGTGATCGAATTCGTTGTTTAAAATATACAACGTGGCAAGGTGCGGAAGCAT
>JARYGA010034138.1:0-33991 GCA_030545235.1 Helianthus tuberosus | reverse complement strand
TATCCGAAGGGTTTTGATAGTAATATTAATATTCACTATCTGAAATTTTCGAATATCCGATTTTCAGATATCCAAAAACCGAATAATCCGATCTTGAACACCCCTACTTGTATTAGCGGTATGTTAGAAGAAAGCGTCTGAGGTTTTAAGATGTTCATAAAAGATCAATATTTTATACACGATCTAATTATTTATTTTATTTTCTGTTAGATGCCATAAGTCATAACTGTATTCGTCAAACATCTTCCTTTGATTTGGTCAATATTAGTATGCCTCTTGATCCGATGAATGTTGGATTGATCACCATGCCATTTTTAATATAAAATATTTCTATACATATAAAAATATCATCATTAGTTTCTAAACGTGAAAACTGAAAACCGCAACTTCGACGGTTTTCATTTCCATTTGCTTTTATCGAAGAGGGAAAATGCATATAAAAATGGATAGTCATCAGTCAAACCATTACAGCTTATCCTTTCTGTTATTTAATTACCCAGCCAGCCAATTGCATATGCATGAGGGTGACCATCCTATAACATATTCAGCTCACAATCATATATATTATTCGTTTTGGATGAACTAGTCAAACAATATTCCTTTAAAATCTTCCACCCAATGAATAAATTTTCATAAACATTTCAAATGGCACCTTTGTTTCACTATTTGTTCCTCTTTCTCGTAAGTTCATGTGCAGCTCAAACCAGTTTCAGGCCCAAAGCACTCCTCCTCCCGGTCACTAAAGACCCCTCAACTCTACAATATGTTACTCGTATCAACCAAAGATCTCCTCTTGTGCCCGTACCCCTAACCCTTGATCTGGGTGGTCAGTTTATGTGGGCCAATTGCTACACAGACTATGTATCTTCCACGTACCGTCCGGCTCGTTGTAAGTCAGCACAATGCTCGCTGGCTAAGTCCACCGCCTGTTCCGTTGAGTGCCCGGGAGCCCCCAAACCTGGGTGCAGCAACAATACATGCGCTCTAATGCCAGATAACACCGTCACCCGTGTTGCAACCATTGGTGATCTTGGTTCGGACCTTGTTTCCATCCAATCAACCGACGGTAAGAACCCAGGTCAGGTGGTCTTGGTTCCTAAGTTCTTGTTCGTTTGTGGGTCTGCTTTAGATGGGCTTGCCAGAGGCGTTGTTGGCATGGCTGGGCTTGGAAGATCTCCAATATCAATACCTTCGCAATTCTCTTCAGCTTTTAGCTTTCGCAGAATATTTGCTATATGTTTAACTTCATCTTCAAACTCTCCGGGTGTCGTGTTCTTTGGGGACGGACCCTATAGATTCCTGTTAAACACCGACGCCTCGAGTAACCTTATCTACACGCAATTGATCAAAAACCCGGTGAGCACAGCTTCCGCCTACACTCAAGGTGACGCGTCTTCTGAATACTTCATTGGTGTGAAATCCATCAGGATCAATGACAAGATTGTCCCGGTAAACAAGACATTGCTGACCATTAATCGTGAAGGCTACGGTGGCACCAAGATTAGCACTGTGAATCCATACACAGTCTTGCAAACTTCAATATACAAGGCCATTATCACAGCATTCGGAAATGCGCTTTCCGGAGTGCCTAGAGTGGCATCGGTTGCGCCTTTTGGTCTGTGTTTTAACTCCACCAGCCTTGCTAGTACACGGGTTGGTCCTGGCGTGCCTCAGATCGACCTGGTTCTCCAAAACAATGATGTGTTCTGGAGGATCTTTGGTACGAATTCAATGGTGCAGGTTAGTGAGGATGTTTTGTGTCTCGGGTTTGTCGATGGAGGAGTTAATCCGATGACTTCTATAGTTATCGGTGGACATCAGATCGAGGATAATCTACTGCAGTTTGATCTTGCAAGATCCAGACTTGGGTTCAGCTCGTCACTCTTGTTTCGGCAAACAACATGCGCCAACTTCAATTTCACCTCAAATGCTTAATTGGTTTTGAATTCTGAATCATATGAAAAAGAATAACTGTATTTCATACTTGTTTGTTTGTAATTCAACATTCTGTAATAACTAATTCGTTTCGGTGAAGCAACACAATGTTATCCAAACAGGCCGTCTCAATCATTTTAGGAAGCTTAAACTAAATAAATGTTTTAAGGCCCTTTTTCAAATCTAAATTGTTATAAATATTTGGCTCAACCAGTGTGAACAAGGTGAATCATACTTTCAATTTCTGTTTGACATGGAAATTACTAATAGCAAACTTTCACAAGGTAATTATGAATTTATATTATATGACACCTAATCATTCGCAGAGCTTAAATGAAAATTCAGTAGGGGTCGGATTCTTAAAACTCTAATATTTTACACAAAAAAAATTCAAGAATTTTCGGTAAAGTTAACAATACGAGCGAAAAATCGGTGGGGGCCATGACAACACCAGGCCACCAAGAACCTCCGTCACTACACTTAATTAATCAGGTCTCACTAGGTCATAGCTTACCTAATTAATCAAGTCTTAGGGGGTCGGGCAGCCCCCGTGATGGTTGTGATGAATGTGAAACACCACCGCAAGTGGGTGTTTCACGACGGTGAAGAGGAAGACCGTGATGTATATCGCGGTCATGAGAAGGGATGTTGTGTGGATTTGATCGTTTGACATATGACCGTTCCAAATTTAGAAAAAATAATAATTTTTACCCCTATAAATATTTTAAACCTTTCACGATTCCTAACACAATTCACCACCCAAAAACGCACAACACCCACACTTCAACAAAAAAAAATTACCAAATCGAAGGTTCAAGTAAAAGAGCGTCGACTACGAAGAAACATTTAGGCCGAACGTCCGTGCTAATATAGGCGAACTCGATAAGTTTTGTTTACAAAATGAATCGTTAATTCGTGACCCACCCAACCGCTTCCCACCGAACCATTTCCAACCCAAATGTTTCCATCCCAAAATCCACAATACTTCCCCAAACCCAACATGCCAACCCAAATCATTTTACTTTATCTCCTGACCAGGCTGACGAGCAAATTATCGACCGTTTCACGATGTAACACCCCGACCGCGTATAACAACAACCCGCGGCGGAAACGTTGGGTAATCACATTATAGGAATTGTTTCAAACACATGGTATTCAAGGTTTTGTTTCATTGTATTAATAATTTACATTGTTTTAGGAAAATACAAACAAAACGCAAACAATAGTCTTTTAGGTTTAAAGTAAACTAAGGCCCGAGTCCATCCTATGTGCAGCATGCTTTCATACTCGTCACACATTAGCACCTGAAACATATGTAAAAAAGACGGCCAACAATGAATGCTGGTGAGTAACATAGGTTTTGTGTGTAAAAAAGACGGCCAACTACGAGAGTCGATGAGTGAAAACCTTGTATCCAAACTTGTATTAAATGTGTTTGGTATTGCAATATGTTTAACCAACTATAAAAGTTCGTATGAATAATAAAACCTTATGGCCATAAATCTCGACAAAAGTGTTTCTTTCGTAAAACCGTATACGAAATCGATTTAAAAGAAAACTTTGTATGGTTTATATATCTTTAATTGAAAACCCTTCGTGACTTGTCTAAAACCATTTGTCCTTGTTTGAAGTGATTTGGATAATGCTACGATGAGTAATACAATAAGAGCCTTTATATATAGGAAGTACCAGCGGCGTATCCACCATGCTCTTATCATATTACACTCGTCTCGTTATCTAAATCACTTGTTATGTATAAACCAATCGTCCGTGTCATAAACCAATCGTCCTTGTTTTGTATAAACCAATCGTCCGTGTTATGTATAACCCAATCGTCTGTGTTATGTATAAACCAATCACCCATGTTTTAATTGTGTAAGTTGTGGTCATTTGGGTGATACATTCAAGCCTATGTTGACTCGTCTCGACTAACAGACCACCAAAGGGTCTGTAAAATTGTGTTTCACAGTTTCTGTCATTCCCCAATCTTCCCGACAAACACCGGGAAATTTGGTAATGGGATTGTCAGTCCTATGGTGCCATAACATACTACTGGTCGGCTTGGCCAAAGTTAATGAATGTCATTTGTGTCATGGATAACGCACCAACAAGTTTCCCACATTATTGAAAACAGATTGTTATATATAAACTATATACTTGTTTTAAAAACTTGAAAATAGTTTAGCACATATGAATCACACAAAACATTTAGAAAACGTAAAAGAGGGAAGCTATGTACTCACTTGGATTGCGTAGATGTCTTGTGTAAACAAAGCTCAAGTGATTCCTAATGTATCGGATAACTATAATTAGTGTATCTAGACTTAATCGGATGAACGGATAGAATAAGGTTTATAAACCAAACGAGTGATGGATCTCGTGTAATATGGTTTGTTAAACCTTACATTATGATTTGGAAGTATCAAAAGGTGTTTTGACTTGTTACGGCTTGCTAAACTGGTTTACGCAACTTTAACGGGTCGTATGCGTAACTATGGGTTTGGATGGTTGAATGGGCCATATGACGAGTCTAACATGTCAAAACAAGTTTACTTATGTTGTATGTTCAGTTTAGATGTCAAAACAATGATCATGTATGTTTAAAATCAATTTAGTGCCAAAAGGGCATTTTCGGCCTTTTCAAAGCACATATAATTGACTCGTCATTTAACTAAGCAAACGACATAACCATAAGGTCTAACCTCAGAGGGTTATTCCCTGTATCACTATGGTCATATAAATGGGCTTGGTCGGATCCTAAAGTTGACCAAACGGGTCAGATTCGAAAGTCAAAGCGGTAGTCAAATCGCTCGACTTTCGACTAAGGAAAAAGCATCAAACTAGAAATGACGAGTTAGACATGTTAGAACATGTCTAATAGTGTTATAAAACTGATTTGGTGTCAAAACTTTAAGTTTTAATACCCGAAAACACTTTCGTCGTAAAATGCATTTTATGAACTTTTGACTTTTATTTCGTAAAAGTTTGACTCGTCATTTCACCTACTAAAAGTGATGATTAGAAGGTGCAATCACAAGGTATTAACACCTTTGTGATTATGATCACGTTGCAAAGTTCAATTTGAACTTTGACTTGACCAAAATGGTCAGAACCGAAAGTCAAACAAAAGTTAATTTGTTTGACTTTTGTCTCATAATTAGCCAAAATAATGAAAAAGACTAAGGAAGAACACTTACTTGTGTTCAGTAGAAGCTTAGAACTTCAGTAGGAGGCTTCCAATTACTATAAACAAGCTCCAAGATAAGAGAGAAAGAAAATTGAAGGTGCAAGTTTGGAATGAACATGATAATGGCTATTTATATTGATCTTGACGTCACCAATGTACGCTAAGTGGTCCTTGAGTCATCAAGAACTGATTAGTGTCATCACACATGTCCAAAGGAGGTGAATTGGTGGCAAAATCGCGACTTGGAGGCCAAGAAATGCAACTGGAAGGACAGCTGCCAATTCTGTTGTGCTAGGTCCTGTTTACGGACCGTAAGGATGGGTTCTTACGGTCCATGAGACCCTCAGAATGCAAATGTTTTGCTTTTTGGCAGATTTGGCCCCTGGACTTGTATTATCACAATTTTGTCATTTTTAACCCCTTTAACCTAATTTTTAGGTTATATAAGTATGTTAAGGCATGTGTAACTCAGATTTTGTTCCAGAAGTGTTATGAATATCGTTTCGTTCGATCATTCAATTACGTATTTTGTAAATAAAATATAAAATTTCTTTAAATACGAAAATGATCGAAATTGTACAATGTTCAAAAATTGCAAATGTCAAAGTCTCCCCTACTTTGGGAAATTTCGTCCCGAAATTTAATCAGAGGAGACTTATGAGAAAAGATGTGGGTATTTCGCTTTCATTTGATCCTCTCGTTCCTAAGTAAACTCTGGGCCACGTTTGGATTCCCAACGAACTTTAATAATCGGTATTCATCTTTGCTTGAGTTTCTTGACTTCACTGTCCATAATCTCAACAGGTTTCTCGACAAAATGCATAGTGTTATCAATACCAATTTCATCAAGAAGAATGTGAAGGTTTTCATCGGCTAAACACTTTTTCAAGTTGGACACGTGGAAGGTTGGATGAATGTTCCCAAGTTCAGGAGGTAGATCAACTTTGTAGGACATGTTTCTGATCCTTTCAATGATCTTAAAAGGTCCCACACATCGAGGCGCTAGTTACCTTTCTTCCCAAATCTAACCGGTGATTTGAGCTTCACCAACTTCATTCCAATAGACAGGTGAACGACATTTTCGATCGTACAGAGCCTCGAATGGAGCCATGTTGATGTTAGAGTGATAATTGTTGTTGTAGGAGAGTTCGATCAAAGGCAGATGCGAATCCCAACTACCACCAAAGTTGATCACGCAGGATCTAAGCATATCCTCAAGTGTTTGTATTATCCTTTCGGTTTGTCCATCGGTTTGAGGATGATAAGCAGTGCTCAGATTTAATTTGGTTCCCACGGCTGATTGCATGGTCTTCCAAAAATGAGAAGAGAAACGAGCATCACGATCTGATATGATGTTCAAAGGAACTCCATGACGAGATACAATCTCATCAACATAGATCTTAGCGAGTTTGTCAGCATATAAATCCTCACGAATCGGAAAAAGTGTGCTGACTTAGTCAGACAGTTAATGACTACCGAAATGGCATCATGACCTTTTGAAGTGCGTGGTAATTTACTGATGAGATCCATAGCAATGCTCTCCCATTTCCATACCGGAATTTATGGTTATTCAAGCAAACAAGATGGACGTTGATGTTCTGCATTAACCTTAAGACAAGTAAGACATTTGGATACGTACAAGGCTATGTCCTTCTTCTACCCGGCCACCAATACTGGGTACAAAGATCCAGGTACATTTTGTCTACACTAGGATGGATAGAGTAACGAGTCTTATGGGCTTCATTCATCAACAAGGTGCGTAGATTATCTTGGGTTGGAACCCACAACCGGTTCAAGAAATAGAGTAACCCATCATCTTTTGTTTCAAGCTGAAGCTCGAGACTATGTGGCAATTCATTACACATCTTGCCTTGGGTTACACAAGTACGTTGGGCTTCGAAAATGCGTGTTTGGATATCTTATCGAACTCAAACACAATGAAGTTTGACACGTTCTTTATGACTAAGTGCATCGGCTACAACATTCGCCTTAACAGGATGGTAGCGAATCTCGTAGTCGTAGTCGTTTAGAAGTTTGACCCAACGTCGTTGTCTCATGTTTAATTTCTTCTTATGGAATATATGTTGGAGACTTTTGTGGTCTGTGAAAACCACGCATTTTGTACCATAAAGGTAGTGTCTCTAAATTTTGAGAGCGAAAACAACAGCACCTAACTCAAGATCATGAGTTGTGTAGTTCTTTTCGTGGATTTTTAATTGTCTTGATACGTAGGCTATAACTTTATCCCTTTGCAGAAGAACACAGCCAAGACCTAGGTTTGAGGCATCACAATATACTACAAAGTCATTGTTGCCATCAAAGGATCGAATAGGAGCCTTACAAAGCTTTTCTTTCAAGGTTTGGAAGGCTTCTTCTTGATTGGGTCCCCACTCAAAAAGTTTATTCTTTTGAGTTAAAGAAGTGAGGGGAACCGCAATCTTGGATAATTATGTGATGAAACGGTGGTAATAGCCAGCGATTCCAAGAAATGAACGAACTTCGGTAGGAGTAGTAGATGTACTCCAATCCTTAATCAAACTGATTTTAGAAGGATCCACATATATACCTTGTTCATTGAGTATGTGACCCAAGAATTGAACTTCTTTAAGCCAAAATTCACACTTGGAGAATTTGGCATAAAGTTGTTCTTTCCTTAGGAGTTCCATCATTAGACGGAGATGATGTTCGTGGTCAGCTCGAGATTTTGAATATATCAAGATGTCGTCAATGAAAACAATGATGAACTTATCTAAATAAGGTTTACAAACCCTATTCATAGAGTCCATGAAGACGGCAGGAGCATTTGTCAAACCAAAAGGCATGACAGTGAACTCGTAATGGTCGTATCGAGTGCGAAAAGCAGTTTTGGAAATATCTTCTTCGAGTACACGAAGTTGATGATACCCAAAACGGATATCAATCTTTGAAAAACAGGTAGCACCTTGTAGTTGATAAAAATGATCATCAATACGAGGTAGGGGATATCGATTTTTAATCGTGAGTTTGTTGAGCTCACGATAATCGATGCACATGCGAAAGGATCTATCCGTCTTTTTCACAAACAACACCAGAGCACCCCAGGGTGAGAAACTTGGACGGATAAATCCTTTGTCCGAAAGTTCTTGGAGTTGTTTCGAAAATTCTTGCATTTCAGATGGTGTAAGACGGCAAGGGGATTTAGCAATTGGGTTAGCACAAGGTACAAGGGCTACTCAAAATTCCACTTGGCGTACTAGGGGTAAGCTAGGTAATTCTTCAGGAAACACTTCGGGATAATCTTGAACAGTAGGAATGTCTTGAATACTCTTACTCTTGCCTTTCTCCTCTACGATATGTGCCAAAAAGGCTACATATTTCTTTCGTAGGTATTTTTGGGCTTGGGTACAAGTCATGAGTTTTAGGCTACTAGAGGGTTTCTCTCCATGAACTTCTAAGATTTCGCCAAATGGAAGAGGTATGCGAAAAATCTTATCGAAACAGATAACTTCAGCATGTTGTTTGGTTAACCAGTCCATTCCTACTATGAAGTCAAAACTCCCAAGTTTGAGGCATTAGAATATACTACAAAGTCGTCGTTGCCATCAGGTAAGGATAGAATAGGAGCATTACAAAGCTTTTGTTTCAAGGTTTGGAAGGCTTCTTCTTGTTTAGGTCCCCACTCAAAAAGTTTATTCTTTTGAGTTAAAGAATTGAGGGGAACCGCAATCTTGGATAATTGTGCGATGAAACGCCGGTAATAGCTGGCGAGTCCAAGAAATGAACGAACTTCGGTAGGAGTAGTAGGTGTACTCCAATCCTTAATCAAACTGATTTTAGAAGGATCCACATGTATACCTTGTTCATTGACTATGTGACCCAAGAATTGAACTTCTTTAAGCCAAAATTCACACTTGGAGAATTTGGCCTAAAGTTGTTCTTTCATTAGGAGTTCCATCGTTAGACGGAGATGATGTTCGTGGTCAGCTCGACATTTTGAATAAATCAAGATGTCGTCGATGAAAACAATGATGAACTTATCTAAATAAGGTTTACAAACCCTATTCATTAAGTCCATGAAGACGGCGGGAGCATTTTTCAAACCAAAAGGCATGACAGTGAACTCGTAATGGTCGTATCGAGTGCGAAAATCAGTTTTGGGAATATCTTCTTTGAGTACACGAAGTTGATGATACCCAGAACGGAGATCAATCTTTGAAAAATAGGTAGCACCTTGTAGTTGATCAAAAAGATCATCAATACGAGGTAGGGGTTATCGGTTTATAATCGTGAGTTTGTTAAGCTCACGATAATCGATGCTCATGCGAAAGGATCCATCCTTCTTTTTCACAAACAACACCGGAGCACCCAGGGTAAGAAACTTGGACGGATAAATACTTCGTCAGAAAGCTTTTGGAGTTGTTTCAACAATTCTTGCATTTCAGATGGTGCAAGACGGTAAGGGGATTTAGCAATTGGGTTGGCACTAGGTACAAGGTCTATCCGAAATTCCACTTGGCGTACTAGGGGTAAGCCAGGCAGTTCTTCAGGAAACACTTCGGGATAATCTCGACAATAGGAATGTCTTGAATGCTCTTACTCTTGCCTTTCTCCTCTACGATATGTGCCAAAAAGGCTACATATTTCTTTCGTAGGTATTTTTGGGCTTGGGTATAAGTCATGAGTTTTAGGCTACTAGAGGGTTTCTCTCCATGAACTTCTAAGATTTCGCCAGATGGAAGAGGTATGCGAAAAATCTTATCGAAACAGATAACTTCAGCATGTTGTTTGGTTAACCAGTCTATTCATACTATGACGTCTAAACTCTCAAGTTGCATTGGCGTGAGGTTAATGGGAAAAAGATGGTTATTGAGGTTTAATTGGCAACTACGAATGACAGAATCAAGTACAAGAGGTTCGCCACTAGCTATCTCTACTGTTAAGGGTTTTCCCAGTTTAGTTCGAGGCATAGATAGATGTCACACCCCTTTCTGCGGCGGAAGCACGAGGTGTGATCAAGAAAGGTTCTCATTGCATACGAAAGGTAAACGTGCTATATGCTCGTAAAAATAACATCAAATACCATAATTTGAAAACATAAGTTTAGTGTTTACATCACGAGATAGCATAAAACATTGTCTTGAAAGTTTACAACTTTATTTAAACGAAAACATAGATGACATCCAAGAGCATAAGCAAGACCGCGCGCACATCCACTTCTAGTTACGTGAAATACATGTGAGTTTTGGAAAAACGGCAACATAATGTTGGTGTGAATTCATGCAGTTTTTGTATTTCACGTTTGTATACTTTGTACAAAAACATAGTTGGTATATTGTGTAAATCCAGTGTTCATGAGTACACCACGTACTCATGTTAAATCAAGTATTCTTGTGGTATGATTCTTGTATAAATAAAGTATTCATGTATGTATCATGGTTGTTAATGGGTTGCAAGGCCATTAACATGTGACACGACATAGGAAGTCACCAAACCTTAGGCATTTTTCTAGTTGGCATATTCTGAGACACAAAAGCACTACTCGGTACTCGTCCTCACCAAGAGTGTGGCTGCCCGGCACCCGTTAGATCTAACCTTTTGTTCTGCGGTCTAGGTATATTGTTGATTAATGGTGCTTATGGTACCCTATTCGTGACACGATTTCTCGTATCATTCCTCAAAACGCATCATACTTGGTTCTCGTCCTCACCAAGTGTGTTTCTTGTTATCATACCATTTGTAAACATTGTAAAAATTGTAACATGTATTTCACCCCCGAAGTTATAAAACTGAAAACAGTTAAAGAAAAGGGGGAAGCATGAACTCACAACTTTGCGTTCCTTGCGTCGTAAACTTCACCGGATTTGCTTAATTAACGTCGTGACCTATACGCGTTTTCTTAACGTTAGTCACTAGACTTGTGTCGCACAAGTACAGTCACCATCTTTTGTGTATATATTCTTGTGTTAAAAATATTTTATATTTTTAACTAAGTGTCTTACTTATATTATTTTCTCAAAAATAAATATAAGCCTTTTGTATTTTGCACCCGAATTATGTATCTTGTACGTTGTATGTGTATTTTTGTGTTTTTACTTCTCATGAGCAATTAGTGTATTTTCAAATCCTAATACACTATTACGTATAGTACATACTACATACACATAGCACAAAGTTTGGTGACCAATAAATACATATATTTTCCTCAAAAATATACATACTTAATATAAATTTTAAATCTTGAAGAAATCATCATTTCTTATTACCAAAAATTAGGGAAACCTTGGTAATATTTTTAGATACATTTTTAGGGAATAAGTTTCTCAAAAACTTATATTTTCTAAGTGTCAGAATTTATAGAAATTTTGACAGAGTTTCCCCTAAAAATGGAGGTTTCCCATGTTTTCAAAACATGTGTTTATTTTCTTTTAATTCATCAACAACCAATTTTTCAACAACAATCAACAACAATATATACTAATTTCTCTATTTCATGAACTTGAGAATTTACAAAAATGTGTAGTAACTTACTAGCACATTTAGTAAGTCTTGTTACCTTTAAAAATATGATTAGTTTCTTAAAAACTTTATTTTTAAAGAGTTCGTATTTTCACAACTCCTAGTCATGATTCCCAAAAATATTTCTTCGTGAAATTTTCTTGTTACACAAGTGTTTATACACTTGTTTACTTGCTAAAAATGTGTTTATTTCATGTAATATCCAAATTTTAACAAAACTAATATTTTTCACTTGGTTCTTTCGAAAAACCACTCATAGATCTTTAGATCTACAAGTTTGTAACCTTACTTTCCAAGAAAAATTATATTTATTCAAGTTTCAAGTTCATGGGTGGATGGTTTCATCATCCTTCATATTTCTAGCATTTACATCTTGCTAGTTCATGTTCTTAAACATGAACTAGTATGTCTAGATGATGATCCATCCTAGTTCTACCAACAAACATCATCAAATAATTAAAATTACACAAGATTCACATGATTTACCCACATATCTTCTCTTTATCCACCATTTATCACTTTATGTTCAAGACTTAGCATATGTTCATTAGAGTTTTTATCATTTAATCATTCTATCATCTATTAACCACCAAAAATAAGAACAAGATGAAGATTTGAAGCACTTACTACTAGCACAAGGCTAGGGAAGTTCAAGAGTATAAATGTGGTGGTTAAAAGAAAATGAGAGCGGTCCTTGAGCTTCCGAACACACTGGGCTTCGTTGTATGATCTCTAGCACCTTGTAAGTAACTTGGAATGATTGATCAAGACTTGAATATGGTGGTGGTGTGTGGATGGTTCTCGGCCGAGGGGTAGGGAGGAAGGAAGAGAGGATTGTGGTGTGTGTTGTGTGTAAGTGATGAAGCTCATGGTCCTAATGTGCACTCTTATAATCCATTCCAAGACGTTATCCCATGGGTTTTATGTTTTAGTTATCCCAACATGATCTATTAAACAAATAAAAGAAATCTTATGTGTAAGGGCCATGTTGGCCGATCATAGGTTGGGGGGGGGGGGTGGTAGTAGGCTAGGTAGTGACTAACTAGTTACATTAAGGTTAGAATTCAAGTATTAGTTGGAAGGTTTAGTTACATGATATTTTAGGAGGTGTTATGATACTCGGGGACCATAACTAGCGTAGAAAAATAAAAATAATGCTTCTAGCATTATTTTGGTGTTCCGGGTAATATCCAATTGTTCGGTTATATACCGGTTCGTTAAAGCGCTAAATTGCACATTTTAGTGTCTTTTAAGTACCCTTTTGTAACACTTTCAATTCCCGACACTTAGGGAAGTATTCTGAATGATAAAACGTAATTTCTGCATGATATTCATATGTCTAAAAGCTGATTTGAGCTGAATTTATTAAAATTCTGCACTTAAAGTGCGTTTCGGGTGCTTTTTAATGCGTATTTTAGCTTCCGTAATGTCTATACATAAACCCTTGTATGTATTCTTGGGTTTTAATGTATTCTTGTCATTGGACCTACACCTAGGCCTCAGTTCTAATGTCTGACTGCTTTCTGCAGTTCTGTTGACACAGTGTGTCTTACCGGTGAGTTTACTAGTATTTCTGACGCAACGCTCTTGTTAATGCATAATGCAATATTTTGTAGTATGAAACGTGCATGAATTCACTTGTTTAGCATGTAATCAGTCAATGTTGACATTTAAGCACACAATTGCAGTCATTAAATAATAATTAAAGTGTACAGTCTCCCCCCGTTAAAAGAATTTCGTCCCGAAATTCAGGTTGAACTAACTCTCGCAGGAGTCTTCTTGAATAGGTGGGGATACTTTTCTTTGAACTGGTCTTCACGTTCCCATGTGTACTCGGGTCCGTGCTTAGAGTTCCAACGTACTTTGACAAGTTTAACAGTGCTCCTCCTGGTCTTGTTGACTTTCCAGTCTGTAACCTAAACGGGTTGTTCTGTAAATCGGAGGGCGTCATCAATATGTACTTCATCCGCAGGGATGATCACGTCTTCTTGTGTTGGACTCTTCTTGAGATTGGATACATGAAACGTATCATGTACTCCATTAAGTTCTTCCGGTAACTCCAACTTGTACGCCACGGTACCAATTCTTTCCAAGATTCTGAATGGTCCGATGTATCGTGGTTTCAGCTTTCCACGCTTTCCAAATCTTACTACGCCCTTCCAAGGTGAGACTTTTAACAATACTTTGTCTCCAACCTCGAATTCTAATGGTTTTCGTCTTCGATCAGCGTAGCCCTTCTGTCGATCTCGAGCCGCCTTAATGCGCTCTCGGATCTGCATAATCTTGTCGGTTGTCTCTTGTACAAGTTCAGGACCAACCATTCGTTTGTCTCCAGCGTCTGCCCAACATAGGGGCGATCGGCACTTGCGGCCATACAGAGCTTCGAACGGTGCGGCTTTTATGCTTGTATGATAACTGTTATTGTAGGAAAACTCAACTAAAGGTAGATGAGTATCCCAGCTGCCGCCTAGGTCCATAACACATGCGCGAAGCATATCCTCTAACGTTTGTATAGTCCGTTTGCTCTGGCCGTATGTTTGTGGATGGAATGCCGTGCTTAGATCTAGCTGAGATCCAAAGGCTTCCTGAAAGGATTGCCAAATTCTTGAGACAAAGCGTCCATCTCTGTCTGAAATAATTGAGATTGGCACTCCATGACGTGCCACAATTTCTTTTAAGTATATCTCAGCAAGCTTTCCAGTGCTGTCTTTTTCTCGGATTGGTAGGAAGTGCGCAGACTTCGTTAGACGATCTACTATTACCCATATTATATCGTGCCCTCTAGGGGTCCTGGGTAACTTCGTTATGAAGTCCATCGAGATTTGCTCCCACTTCCACATGGGTATCGCTGGTTGTTGTAGTAGGCCGGACGGTTTCTGATATTCAGCCTTAACCTTAGCACAGGTTAGGCACTTTCCAACGTAAACAGCAACATCGCTTTTAAGTCTTGGCCACCAGTAGTATTCTTTCAAGTCTTGATACATCTTGTCCGATCCTGGATGGATCGAGTATCTCGATTTGTGCGCTTCATCAAGGATGACTTCTCGAATACCGCCATAGAGCGGAACCCAAATACGCTTCTTAAAGTATAAGGTTCCCTCTTCGTTTGGCACCATGTATTGCAACATGCCCCGTAGGTATTCAGCTTTACGGTTTTCCATTTTAAGGGCTTCTTGTTGTGCATCACGAATACGTGCAGTGAGGTTCATTCGAATTGTCATTTACAGTGCTCGAACTCTTAGGGTCTTAACCCTTTCCTTCCGGCTTAGCGCGTCTGCTACAACGTTTGCTTTTCCAGGATGGTACTTAATCTCACAGTCATAATCGTTCAGCAATTCGACTCATCGCCTCTGACGTATATTTAATTCCTTTTGATCAAATATGTGTTGTAAGCTTTTATGATCTGTGAAGATTGTACATCGAGTACCATATAGATAATGTCGCCAGATCTTCAAGGCGAATACCACCGCGCCGAGTTCCAAGTCGTGCGTGGTGTAATTCCTTTCATGTACCTTCAATTGTCTTGATGCATAAGCGATGACTTTTTGGCGTTGCATGAGCACGCAACCCAAACCTTGTCCTGAAGCGTCGCAGTATACCACGAAGTCTTCAGTGCCTTTGGGTAAGGATAGTATCGGTGCATCACATAGCTTGTTTTTAAGTAGCTGGAAGGCTTCTTCCTGTTTGTAACCCCATTCGTATTTCTTGTCTTTCTGGGTAAGGGTCGTTAGCGGTTGAGCTATCTTTGAGAAGTTCTCGATGAAACATCGGTAATAGCCTGCTAAGCCCAAGAATTGTCGAACTTCAGTTGGGGTTTTGGGGGCTCCCCAATTCTTTATCGCTTCGATCTTGGATGGGTCTACATGAATGCCCTTCTCGTTCACAACATGACCAAGAAATTGTACTTCGCGAATCCAGAATTCGCATTTCGAGAACTTCGCGTAAAGTTTCTCTTTCTTCAGTAGTTCCAGAATTGTTCTAAGGTGTTGCTCATGTTCTTCTTTTGTTCGCGAGTAAATCAGGATATCATCGATAAATACAATCATGAATTTATCGAGATATGGTTTGCATACGAGGTTCATCAGATCCATAAACACCGCTGGCGCGTTCGTCAGTCCGAATGGCATCACCAGAAACTCGTAATGCCCATAGCGTGTTCTGAATGCAGTCTTTGGTACGCTTTCCTCTTGGATTCTTAGCTGATGGTATCCAGATCGAAGGTCGATCTTGGAATAGTAGCTTGATCCTTGCAACTGATCAAATAAGTCATCAATCCTCGGTAGTGGATACCGATTCTTGATCGTGAGCTTGTTCAGTTCTCTGTAATCGATACACATCCGCAGTGTTCCATCCTTTTTCTTCACGAACAATACTGGAGCTCCCCAGGGCGAGAAGCTTGGCCTTATGAATCCTTTATCCAACAACTCCTGGAGTTGTGTAGATAATTCTTGCATCTCGGACGGTGCAAGTCGATAGGGAGCCTTGGCTACAGGAGTGGCTCCTGGAACCAAGTCTATACGGAATTCGACTTGTCGTCGCGGAGGTAGTCCTGGCAGATCTTTGGGAAAAACATCAGGGAATTCCTTTACCACAGGAATGTCTTCGAGTTTCGGCTCCTCAGCCTTCTTATCTACAATGTGTGCTAGGAAGGCGACACATCCTTTCCTTAAGCACTTTTGTGCCTTCATGCAACTGATGATTCGTAGAGGCGCGTTTCGTCTTTCTCCATGTACGATGAGAGTTTCATCATTCGCCAAAGGGATGCGAATGATTTTCTCGTGACAAATAACTTCAGCTTTGTTCTTGGACAACCAATCCATTCCGACCACTACATCGAAGCTACCCAATTGAATAGGTAAGAGGTCGATGCTAAATCTTCGTTCACCAAGTTCTAGTGTGCAGCCTCTAACAACTTCGCCCGATTCAACAAGTTTACCATTGGCTAGTTCTATGGAATAAGGAATTTCTAATCTACTAGATTCTATTCCAAGCATGCGTTTAAATTCCACAGACATGAAGCTATAATCGGCACCAGTGTCAAATAATATGGATGCAAAGCGATTGTTAATGAGAAACGTACCAGTGACCACGTTAGGGTCCTCGCGTGCGTCCCTTGCTCCAATCACAAATGCTCGAGCCTGAATGTTGTTTCCCCCTGGGCAATCTTTCACAAAAATGATCCTTGCTTCCACAACTGAAACATCCTTGGTTCCGCCCCTTCCCGTTACCATTCTTGTTACCAGCACCATTTCCATTCCGGTTCTTTCCTTTTCCCCAACAGTCTTCTGTTTGATGACCCAACCTACCACATTTGTCGCACCTTGGAATGCGACAAGCTCCTTCATGATGATACTTACATTTTTGGCATTTAGGCATGGTGCCTTGATATCCTTTGGTTGCAAGGGTTTTCGTCTCCTGAGGTGGGTTAGTGTCGCGCTTCTTGCTGAAACCCTTGTTGTTGCGAGTTGCTTGGTTCAGGTTGGCATGTTTCCTCTTCTTGTCGCCGGACGACTCGGCATGCGTCTCGGTCTTTTCTGTTGGGTTCAGCGATAGCTTCTTCGTACGAACACAATCTTCAGTAAGGCTGACAGCCAGAGTTACAGCCTCGGTGATTGTTTGAGGTTTGGCCGAAGTCACCATGCCATGGAATTCTGAGGCCAGTCCCCAAATGTAGCGTTCAACGCGCTTGAATTCGGGAGTCACCATGTAGGGAAGCACTCTAGACAGATCGTGGAACCTTCGAGTATAACCATTAATATCAGCTCCTTCCATAGTCAAGTGCCAGAACTCTGTTTCCAGTCTTTGGAGTTCAGCACGAGAGCAATACTTCTCTCTCATTCTTTCCTTCAGTTCATCCCAAGTTAGGCCATAAGCGGCATCATCGCCCAAAGTTTGGACTTGCAAGTTCCACCAAGTCAGAGCTTCATCGACGAATAACCCAGTAGCAAAGGTGACTTGTTGATCCGCGGTACACTTGCTCATGCGGATAGTAGCTTCAGTCTTCTCCGTCCAGCGTACAAATGCTACTGCACCTCCTGTGCCGTCATAGTTCATCGGCTTGCAGTCGAGAAACTGCTTGAAAGTGCAGCCTGTAATCGATTCAATCAATTCACACGTGAGCAATCGAAGACATAATGAAACAAGGACCGTTCATAAATTTCTCCATGCTTAGCAAATTGTCTTAAGATTACCTTGAGCTGCATTGCCTCCAGATGAATCCCCATTCCCATTACGTCTAGCGTTGCTTGGGCCGCCACTGTCTTGAGTTCGGTTTGCCTCGTATTGGGCGATAGCAGCGGAGATCCTTTCTTCCAGTAGAGCGTTCACCTCTTCAGCAGATCTTGGCAGTGGGGGAGGAGGAGGTTGATCACGAGCGTTCACAGCTTTCCTGGGTGCCATGTTCTGACAGAACATAACACAACAGGGTTAGACATTTGTTTGATATTATCATACTAGACAGTAGTAGTATATATATACACAGGCATATACCACATAAATGACATCAAACAATTATCACTCTAGCAGAGTATTTAATAAGCGGGTGTCCACGTTTGACCTTTTTCTTGCACTGAGGGAATTCATACGTGACAAAACTTGCTGTGGTTTCTGTGCACTGAATTCTATAATTATGTATGCATCCATAATTACGTAACCCCTTGCACAGTCCGCACAGTTCGTTTTATCCTCGTATCTCTTCCTTCAGATAGGCCATTGTTTTCAGTTAAAGTCACGCATACTTGTGACATTCTACTTCTAGTATGTGTATATAGGCTAATTATCACACATAATTGCGAATAATTTCTAGTCAACGATAAGTGCTACTCATGTGCACCCTAAGTCTCGTAGTGTCTTTTCTTGACTCATGTAGATAGTTTTAGGAAGTGGATGTCGCGGGACGTTTTATGCAATGAAAACTCTTTGAAAAATTGTTTTCGTGAAAGGATCCTAGTGATTGTAGACTAGAATCGAGAAGGAATCCTGGTTCACTACAATCGCAGCTCTGATACCAATCTGTCACACCCCTTTCTGCGGCGGAAGCACGAGGTGTGATCAAGAAAGGTTCTCATTGCATACGAAAGGTAAACGTGCTACATGCTCGTAAAAATAACATCAAATACCATAATTTGAAAACATAAGTTTAGTGTTTACACCACGAGATAGCATAAAACATTGTCTTGAAAGTTTACAACTTTATTTAAACGAAAACATAGACGACATCCAAGAGCATAAGCAAGACCGCGCGCACATCCACTTCTAGTTACCTGAAATACATGTGAGTTTTGGAAAAACGTCAACATAATGTTGGTGTGAATTCATGCAGTTTTTGTATTTCACGTTTGTATACTTTGTACAAAAACATAGTTGGTATATTGTGTAAATCCAGTGTTCATGAGTACACCACGTACTCATGTTAAATCAAGTATTCTTGAGGTATGATTCTTGTATAAATAAAGTATTCATGTATGTATCATGGTTGTTAATGGGTAGCAAGGCCATTAACAAGTGACACGACATAGGAAGTCACCAAACCTTAGCCATTTTTCTAGTTGGCATATTCTGAGACACAAAAGCACTACTCGGTACTCGTCCTCACCAAGAGTGTGGCTGCCCGGCACCCGTTAGATCTAACCTTTTGTTCTGCGGTCTAGGTATATTGTTGATTAATGGTGCTTATGGTATCCTATTCGTGACACGATTTCTCGTATCATTCCTCAAAACGCATCGTACTTGGTTCTCGTCCTCACCAAGTGTGTTTCTTGTTATCATACCATTTGTAAACATTGTAAAAATTGTAACATGTATTTCACCCTCGAAGTTATAAAACTGAAAACAGTTAAAGAAAAGGGGGAAGCATGAACTCACAACTTTGCGTTCCTTGCGTCGTAAACTTCACCGGATTTGCTTAATTAACGTCGTGACCTATACGCGTTTTCTTAACGTTAGTCACTAGACTTGTGTCGCACAAGTACAGTCACCATCTTTTGTGTATATATTCTTGTGTTAAAAATATTTTATATTTTTAACTAAGTGTCTTACTTATATTATTTTCTCAAAAATAAATATAAGCCTTTTGTATTTTGCACCCGAATTATGTATCTTGTACGTTGTATGTGTATTTTTTGTGTTTTTACTTCTCATGAGCAATTAGTGTATTTTCAAATCCTAATACACTATTACGTATAGTACATACTACATACACATAGCACAAAGTTTGGTGACCAATAAATACATATATTTTCCTCAAAAATATACATACTTAATATAAATTTTAAATCTTGAAGAAATCATCATTTCTTATTACCAAAAATTAGGGAAACCTTGGTAATATTTTTAGATGCATTTTTAGGGAATAAGTTTCTCAAAAACTTATATTTTCTAAGTGTCAAAATTTATAGAAATTTTGACAGAGTTTCCCCTAAAAATGGAGGTTTCCCATGTTTTCAAAACATGTGTTTATTTTCTTTTAATTCATCAACAACCAATTTTTCAACAACAATCAACAACAATATATACTAATTTCTCTATTTCATGAACTTGAGAATTTACAAAAATGTGTAGTAACTTACTAGCACATTTAGTAAGTCTTGTTACCTTTAAAAATACGATTAGTTTCTTAAAAACTTTATTTTTAAAGAGTTCGTATTTTCACAACTCCTAGTCATGATTCCCAAAAATATTTCTTCGTGAAATTTTCTTGTTACACAAGTGTTTATACACTTGTTTACTTGCTAAAAATGTGTTTATTTCATGTAATATCCAAATTTTAACAAACTAATATTTTTCACTTGGTTCTTTCGAAAAACCACTCATAGATCTTTAGATCTACAAGTTTGTAACCTTATTTTTGTAACATATGTGCTTGTAATCATTATGAACAGTACCATTATCAATAAAACAATGTCATTTGATCCCAATGTTTGTTTGGTTATGTTTTACATTTTTCATGTTTTGACTTTTATTCAATTTCAAACTCTATATCACTTTCTAGAGAGTTATACGCAAACTGGTGCGTAAACGTAGCCAGTTTAATGCGAAAAATACTCCGGAACATCAACATATACTTAACATACCTTAAATAACCCTTACATAACTTAGAAATAAGTTTTGAAGGCTTTGGTATGGCAAAAACAAGTTAATTCGCTTACAGGGACTAAACTTGACAAACTGCGAAAGTATGCCAATTTGAACTGTAACGAACATTCCGGAACATGACCATAAGTTAAACATACCATAGATATCCTTTACATAGCTTATAAATAGGCTTTGAGGGGTTCGGTATGCTAAAATAAACTTTTGGGGTCATTCAGGGACTAAAAGCGTCAAAAAGTGCACAAGTTTGCATTTTCGCGCATAACTTACGTTCTGAATACATCCGGACATCCAAAAATTTATGTAAGCACTAAAATATTTTATTTTAGTGTTTGGCATAAGAAAAATCCATTCGTCACGCCATTTGGATCATTTTTCGCGCTTATGCGCATTCCGTCGTAATTAACCGAACAATGTAACCGTACGGCTAAACGAACCGACACCCGAGATATTTTTGAACACATTTTAAGTTCCCTATACTTTAACTTCATTTTAGAGCTTTGAAATGGGGTTAACGGGGCTTAAACGTGTCAAAAAAACGCATCGAAAACCAAGTTTTGAGGTTGCAGGGACTGAAACTGTAAATCTGCCAAACTAGGTCCGTAAGTAGGGGCCAGATGCAGCAAAACGTTTTTTTTCAGCTGTTAACAGCCCTTAACACTCTCCAAAGGCCAAGTGTCAAGTGTCAAACTCTTATGGTGGATGGCAAATGAGTTACCACAACTTTCCAACAAGTGTACGGCTTAGATTGTGCCCCCTTTTCCAAGAAATGATCCTAACGGTGAGCCAAAAACTATAAATACCCACCTCCACCCTTCACTTTTCCTCACAAGAATCTGATCTTATGTGCTCTAAGTTGAAACCTTTGTTTCATACCTGAGCTACTTTGATCTAGATTAGCATTCGGGGACCCTTCGTAAGTGTTCCTTCGTTCTTTTATTGCTTTTCGAGTCCGAAAGTCAAACTTTGTTTGACTTTCTGCATTGACCAGTTTATGGTCAATGCGAAGTTCGTTTGAACTTCACAACGTGATTGTAATCACGATGGTTATAGTCCCTTGGGACTATGCCTACTGATTACCACGTTGTCTAGGGTCGTAAGGGTAAGCGATCTGATAAATCGCTTATACCTTCGAACCCGACCCATTTGGTCGATCATTAGGATCCGACCAAACACATTAGGTGACCATAGTATATAGGGAATAACCTTCCGAGGTTATACCTTATGGTCACGACGTTTTAGTAGTTGTATGATAGGTAGTTTATATGCCTTAGGTAAATTACCAAAATACCCCTTTGATGCCAAAATTCATTTTAAACATATGTAACATAACTTTTGACATCTAAACTGATTTGACAACAATATTAGACATGTTAAGGCATATGTTACTTGTCATAGGACTAGTTAGGCGGTCCAAACGCGTTTTACGCGAACGACGCGTTAAAGTAGCATAAGCTTCCTAAACGGGTCGTAATGGGTCGTAAGCACTTAGGCTAGGTTTCATTTAGTATGTAGGCTTTGTTAAACCATACTACATGAGTTCCCATACTCATTTGTTTTACGAGCCCTCATTCTATCCGATCTTCCGATCTAGGTCCGGTTTATTAACATAGTTACCTATATTAGGTGCCGTTTGATTCCGTGATCTCTAGCATTGCTTGGTGGTTATCTTAGGACTTCTGAGCAATCTCAAGTGAGTACATAGACCCCTCTTTTACTGTTTTCCAAACATTTTGGGGTGAAACACATGTGCCTACTTGTTACTTTCATGCTTTTCATGCTTTCATATCATATGCCTGCTATGTTCGTTAGTACATTATAGTACATGATTTCATTACATTTCATGCTATGTATGCCCATTGTGTGCGTACTTAGTACATTGTTTTACATTACATTTCATGCTATGTATGCCCATTGTGTGCGTACTTAGTACATTGTTTTACATTATATTTCATGCTATATATGCCCATTGCTTTTCTGTCACACCCCGACCACGTAGAACATACAAAACGTGGCGGAAACATCAGGGAGTGTTGTAACAGAATTAATTGTTTCAAATCCATGGCAATTAAAGTTTCGTTTTATTAATCAAACAAGAGAGTTACATTGTTTTAAACAAGAAACAAAGAGTATATAACAAAAATTAACTAGTTCTTGTCTCGTTTTAAGTCACTAAGGCACAGGTCCGCCTAAGTGTGTCTTGATAAGTCCTACGCATCATCTCCTGAAAACACATGTGAAAATAGGTACGTCAGCATAAAAATGCCTGTGAGATACATAGGTTTTGTGAAAATAGGATTCATGACTTATGTTTGAGAAAATGTTTAGTCATGAACCTTGTAATTTGCTTTGTCTTGTAAATCATTTGAAAAACGATAAGATCAGATGATATGTATAAATAAATGTCAGGTTAAATGAATAACCATGTAAAAATGTGTTTGTATAAGCATGGTTGTAAAAATCCCGACTAGTCTCCGATTAGTCGCCGATTAATCACTAATCGGAGGTTCACCGATTAATGGCCGATTAATGCTAGGCAGTCAATGGCGGTTCTATTCTAGCCAAATTTTGGCTAGATGCCGGCCAAATTTTGACCAAACCATATAAATTCCTTCCAGTTACTTTAAAAAATGGGTTAAAGAGTGGTTAAAACATGTCTACTTTAAAAAACTACATATAAAAATATGTGTGTATATATGTAACTAAAAGTTACATATAAAAATCTCAATCCGATTAATTCCGATTAATCCCTATTAATCCCGATTAATCGCTAGTCAGTACCCCACCGCCCGACTAGCGCCTAGCGATTCTTACAACACTGTGTATAAGATAAGTTGTTGGCAAATCAATGTCTTGTGAAAAGTATGATATTTGTATAAAATGTTATATGTCTCAAACTGAAATGATTCAAATAACGCTACGATATGTAATACCATACAAACACTTATATATAGGAAGTACCAGCGGCGTATCCACCATGCTTGTATCATATTACACACGCATCGTTACTTAATCAAACCAAACCACCAAAGTAATGTTTAACAATTGTAGAAATGTTTATGTTTTGTCAAATGTCTATTGTCAAATGTAAATCCTGTCAACAGATACAAATGGTTCACACGGTTCAATAGTTGCAAATGGTTCATATAATCAAACGGTTACGACGGTTCAAAATGTAGTATAATGTGTTCACATGCTGGATGAGCATATGCAACAGAAATGCAATGTAAAACAATGTACTAAGCATGCACACAATGGACATACATAGCATAAGTGTAATGTAAAACAATGTACTAAGTATGAACTAAATGGACATACATAGCATAAGTGTAATGTAAAACAATGTACTAAGTATGAACTAAATGGACATACATAGCATAAAGTGTAATGTAAAATGATGTACTAAGTACGCACACAATGGGCATACATAGCATGAACACAATGAAATCATGTACTATAATGTACTAACGAACATAGTAGGTATATGATGTGAAAACATGGAAAGCATGAAAGTAACAAGTAGGCACATGTGTTTCACCCCAAAACAGTTTGGAAAACAGTAAAAGAGGGGTCTATGTACTCACTTGAGATTGCATAGTAGTCCTTGAGTAACAACCAAACAATGCTAGAGATCGCGGATATCAAACGGCACGAAGGGTCCCCGCAAGATTCGAACCCGATTCACTCTCAGGTAGGAAGCATATACTTCCACTTAGAGAGTGTAGAATCAGATTCAAATGTGAGAGAAATGGGTAAAACAAGGTGGGTATTTATAGATTTCGGTTCACCGTTAGGATCGTTTCTTGGAGAAGAGGGAATGATCTAGCCCGTACACTTGTCGTAAGGTTGTGGTAACTGATATTGACCCACCACAAGAGTTGGACACATGGCATTGGCCTTTGGAAGGGGTTAAGGGCAGGAAACAGCAGCTGAAAAACGAGTTGCTGCATCTGACCTATGCTTGCGCACCGTAACAAATAAACCCTTACGGTGCGCAAGGGCCAAGTTTGGCAGATTTACAATTTTGGTCCCTGTTGTGCTATAAGGTCATTTCCGACGCGTTTAAGGCCCGTTAACCCCATTTCAAAACTCAAAAATGAAGCTAAAGTATAGGGAACTTAAAATGTGCTCAAAAATATCTCGGATGTCGGTTCGTTTGGCCGTACGAACGCGATGTTCGCTTAATTACGACGGAATGCGCATAAGCGCGAAAAACGATCCAAATTGCGCGACGAATGGATTTTTCTCATGCCAAACACTAAAATAAAATATTTTAGTGCTTACATAAATTTTTGGATGTCCGGATGTATTCAGAACGTAAGTTATGCGTAAAAGTGCAAACTTGTGCACTTTTTGACACTTTTAGTCCCTGAATGACCCAAAAGTTTATTTTAGCACACCGAACCCCTCAAAGCCTATTTCTAAGCTATGTAAAGGATATTTAAGGTGTGTTTAACTTATGGTCATGTTCCGGAATGTTCGTTACAGTTCAAATTGGCATACTTTCGCAGTTTGTCAAGTTTAGTCCCTGTAAGCGAATAAACTAGATTTTGCCATACCAAAGCCTTCAAAACTTATTTCTAAGTTATGTAAAGGTTACTTAAGGTATGTTAAGCCTATTTTACTATTCCGGAGTGTTCGTTGCATTAAACTGGTTATATTTGCGCATTAGTGCGCGTATAACCCTCCAGAAAGCGATTTAAAGCTTGAAAACGAACAAGAGTTGATATGTGTAAACGATACACATATTTTTACAAATCCCAAGTATGAAATACAATGTTTCATTGGTTTGGCATTTGTTTGATGGTTGAAGTGACACAGGTGTCACAGTCTCCCCTACTTTAGGAAATTTCGTCCCGAAATTTATTCGTAGGAGTCTATTTGTGACATTTGTGTCAAATAACCACCAGAGATATGTAAGGCATAATCCTGTCATTTCCTTAACGGACATTCTTCAGAACGAAAATGAATAGACGGAGTCATTTTCCTCAACGAGTATTCTTCAGAAGTGGAAATGAAGGAATAAACAAACGAGGATTCATTCCCTCAACGGGCAATCTTCAGAAACGTAAAATGAACTTACGGAGTCATTTTCAACGGGTGCTTCATCAGAAATGGAAACGAAAAGGAGAAACAAACGGATATTCATTTCCTCAACGGACAAATCTTCAGAAACGAAAATGAACAAACGGAGTCATTTTCAACGGGTGCTTCATCAGAAATGAAAATGAAAAGGAGAAACAAACGGATATTCATTTCCTCAACGGACAAATCTTCAGAAACGAAAATGAACAAACGGAGTCATTTTCAACGGGTGCGTCATCATAAATGGAAATGAAAAGGATAGACAAACGGATATTCATTTCCTCAACGGACAAATCTTCAGAAACAAAAATGAACAAACGGAGTCATTTTCAACGGGTGCTTCATCAGAAATGAAAATGAAAAGGAGAATATATGCCCATTGTGTGCATACTTAGTACAATTGTTTACATCACATGCTTTCATTTTGGTATAACATTTGGTTTGTTTAACATGGAACAATACATTCATTAACATTAGCTACGCCGTTCGTTAGTAGGTAGTGGTACCATAGGAATTGACAACTCCCGTTCCTGAAATCCTGGGTTTGTTTGGATTGGAAGGAATGACCGAATTCGATATACATAACTTAGATAAACCTTTAATTTGTTTAAGGGTTTATCGCCACAGTCTCAAGGCTTGGATGTATGCATTTTCACAATACCACATAAATGTTTGTATCAGTATAGCATGCATTTGTTCCACAAAACATAACTTTGATTTAAACTATGTTTTACATCAATACCTTGTTTTTGTGCATTTTACATATGGTTTAGTTGATTTATTTCACTTACCATACATGATATTTTTGGGTACACATTACATGATCTACATTAAACATAAACATTTTGACATTGATATACACATTCGGTGGTTTACATTGGACATAGACATTTCGATATGGTTTACACATTAACACATGACAATTCATTTATACATAAACAATTTACATTGGTGGTTGGTTTGAGTAAGTGATTTGAGTAACGAGGCGAGTGTAATATGATACAAGCATCGTGGATACGCCGCTGGTACTTCCTATATATAAGTGTTTGTATGATATTACATGTCGTAGCGTTATTTAAATCATTTCAATATTTGACATATCACGTTTTACATAAACAACTTATTTTCACAAGACATTGATTTACAAAACAACTTATCTTATACAAACTCATTTTTCTTGGTTATTCATTTAACCTTACATTATTCTCTTATTTATACATATCATCGCTTTTTGAATGATTTACAAAACAAAACAACTTACAAGGTTCATGACTGACTGTTATTAAACATTTTTCTTAAACTTAAGTCATGAATCCTATTTTCATAAAACCTATGTATCTCACAGGCATTTTTATGCTGACGTACCTATTTTCACATGTGTTTTCAGGAGCTTTTCCATAGGATGATGATCGTGACACTAGGGCGGACCTGTGCCTTAGAGACTAAAAATGAAGATAGACTAGTTTTAATTATGTTATGAACTCTTTGTTTCCTGTTTAAGACAATGTAACACTCTTGTTTAATAAATAAAATACAACTTTGTATGCCATGGTTATGAAACAATTAATTCTGTTACAACGCTCCCCGACGTTTTCCGCCACATTTTGTATGTTATACGTGGTCGGGGTGTGACAATTTTCCAAGAAAAATTATATTTATTCAAGTTTCAAGTTCATGGGTGGATGGTTTCATCATCCTTCATATTTCTAGCATTTACATCTTGCTAGTTCATGTTCTTAAACATGAACTAGTATGTCTAGATGATGATCCATCCTACTTCTACCAACAAACATCATCAAATAATCATAATTACACAAGATTCACATGATTTACCCATATATCTTCTCTTTATCCACCATTTATCACTTTATGTTCAAGACTTAGCATATGTTCATTAGAGTTTTCATCATTTAATCATTCTATCATCTATTAACCACCAAAAATAAGAACAAGATGAAGATTTGAAGCACTTACTACTAGCACAAGGCTAGGGAAGTTCAAGAGTATAAATGTGGTGGTTAAAAGAAAATGAGAGCGGTCCTTGAGCTTTCGAACACACCGGGCTTCGTTGTATGATCTCTAGCACCTTGTAAGTAACTTGAAATGATTGATCAAGACTTGAATATGGTGGTGGTGTGTGGATGGTTCTCGGCCGAGGGGTAGGGAGGAAGGAAGAGAGGATTGTGGTGTGTGTTGTGTGTAAGTGATGAAGCTCATGGTCCTAATGTGCACTTTTATAATCCATTCCAAGACTTTATCCCATGGGTTTTATGTTTTAATTATCCCAACATGATCTATTAAACAAATAAAAGAAATCTTATGTGTAAGGGCCATGTTGGCCGATCATAGGTTGGGGGGGGGGGGGTAGTAGGCTAGGTAGTGACTAACTAGTTACATTAAGGTTAGAATTCAAGTATTAGTTGGAAGGTTTAGTTACATGATATTTTAGGAGGTGTTATGATACTCGGGGACCATAACTAGCGTAGAAAAATAAAAACATTGCTTCTAGCATTATTTTGGTGTTCCGGGTAATATCCGGTTGTTCGGTTATATACCAGTTCGTTAAAGCGCTAAATTGCACCTTTTAGTGTCTTTTAAGTACCCTTTTGTAACACTTTCAATTCCCGACACTTAGGGAAGTATTCTGAATGATAAAACATAATTTCTGCATGATATTCATATGTCTAAAAGCTTATTTGAGCTGAATTTATTAAAATTCTGCACTTAAAGTGCGTTTCGGGTGCTTTTTAATGCGTATTTTAGCTTCCGTAATGTCTATACATAAACCCTTGTATGCATTCTTGGGTTTTAATGTATTCTTGTCATTGGACCTACACCTAGGCCTCAGTTCTAATGTCTGACTGCTTTCTGCAGTTCTGTTGACACAGTGTGTCTTACCGGTGAGTTTACTAGTATTTCTGACGCAACACTCTTGTTAATGCATAATGCAATATTTTGTAGTATGAAACGTGCATGAATTCACTTGTTTAGCATGTAATCAGTCAATGTTGACATTTAAGCACACAATTGCAGTCATTAAATAATAATTAAAGTGTACGGAAATTACCGGTTTGGTGCCAGTTGTCACAATAGAAAAGGTTCAAAGGCTAGGGATACGAAACTTCTATCGGCACTTGATGTGACAACCCTCATAATTACAGGTATCCGTACAATTAATTAATATTAAATTTGTGCTTAATGACTGTGCTTGATTACAACTGTTGACTTAATCTGCTTTATGATTTCTGCATCATACATACACGTGCATCATATTTCATACTGTCACACCATTTATCACAGACAAACTTTAGTGACATACTTGATGCACAAAGCACAGTTAGCACACTGAGCGGATAACTCAGAAATATACTGACAGTGCCAGTACATAGACAGACAGTGTTTTGAGGCCCAGTGTGGGCCAGGGACAAGGTACTACACTAGTATGGTGTGTAGGGAAGTGAGGACCATAAAACTGCGTCACTAGGTGATAGTTTGAGTGCCGGAAAGTGCCTAAAACTCACTTTAAGTGCAGAATTCTGCATTTTCAGCAAAATTCAGCATTTTAACATACTTGTATTATGCAGAAAATTGACTAAATGGTCCTGAATGCTTTCCTAAGTGTTGGGAATTAATTGTGTTACAAAAAGATACATAAAGGACACTATACGGAACAACTTAGCAATTTAACGAACCGGTGTCTAACCGAACAACCGGACATTACCCGGGACACCAAAATTTTGTCAGAAATATTTTTTTATTATTTTTGGACTAGTTATGGTCCCTGAATACCCCAACACATTATATAATGCACCATACACATCATACACTAGATTTACACTTAACCTCCTAAATATTTACCTACTTATCATCAAATTTTACAATTAACCCCCCCCCCCCCATACCCATTTACGGTCACCAAAGGGACCCACCAAATTCACCCCCTTACCTCCTAGATTTGTTTCTATTTTATATTAGATCTTTACTTGTTGTGGTGGACAAAATATTAGAAGAAAGAATTATAAGTATGGTGCCTTAAGATTTCCAAATCATTCCATATCTTCACACAAACTTCACACCACCTCCCTCATCTCACTCTCTCCCTCTCGGCTCACTTATAACCGCCACCACCACCACCTTGTCACCACCATATCCATCCATTTTCAAGTTCATTCAAGTACTAGAAGGCGATTCCTGGAGCTTGAAGCTTGTGGATCATCAAGGAGCTCTCTTACTTGCATTCATTCACCATCTTCATCATCTTTTTCACTAGTGTTCTTCCCTAGCTTTAAGCTAGTTGTAAGCTTCTTGCTACTCTTGTTTACTTTTATTTTTATGGTTAAAAGATGTACATTGTGATGAAATAACAAGAACACTAAAAGACTTGCACTTAAATCTTGAAACATAAAGATGATATATGATGAAATCTTGTTGGATTAATGTTGATTAAAGCATGCATGGCATTTGATTGTTGATTTCTTGATAATATGATGATGATCATCATATGGAACTTGTTAAAGTATGATTAAAAACATGGTTTAACAAGTTAGAGGGTGATTATGGGTTTACATGAAATAATCATCTTCTTGAACAAACATGAACTTGAAAGTAAAAATGATTTTCTTACAAAGTAATAAACCTAGTGAACTAGTAAACTTGTGAATCCAAGACTTGAGTATGATTATCCAAGAAAAACCAAGTTGTAAAGATGATTTTTAGATCATAACTTTTCTTACACTTACATTATTTTTGGAAATAAAATAAGTGTAGGAAGGCTAATAAAACATGAAGATGTTGTAAATAAATATTTTTGTAAAATGAGTTCACAAGTTGTGAACATCTAGAAATCCCGAGAATGAGTTTTTAACAAAAGTAAACACACTTTGGAGGGTAACTAAGTCCACTAAACGAGTTACCAAGTTACTACGCGTTTTTGTGAAATATCAAGTTCATGATGTTATGAAAATCATATAATTTTTGCACCTGGTGAACATAATATTGTCTAGAGTATGATTGTTGATTGTCTGAATGATTTTTGGAAAAGAAAATGATATGCTAAATAGCATGGACACCTCCATTTACAAAGGAAACTATGACGAAATTTTCTAAAAATCCCAACACTTAGAAAATATTTTCTAGACAAGTGTTTACTAGTGTATTTCAAACTATGTTTTTCAAACATAAACCTCGCCATAATTTTTGTAACAAAAGTACAAGTATTGGAGGATGATTTTTGTAAATAAAAAGGGGTAAATATATATTTAGAATATATATTTTGTATTAAGACACTTGTGTGGATATTTGTTTGATTTGTGGAGTAGTTATATTATTTTAGGGTAAAATAATATATCTTAACAAAAGACCATGAAATTACAACTCCAACATAATACCAAAAATCACACGGAGTAAATATTTAAGTTACACACTTGGTATTGTGAAACCGAACGATAAAACGTAACTCACAAAATATTCCGGAAATTACTTTTACTTATATATTTTTGGACAAGAAGTGAAAATATATTATTTTTGGGAAAAATATATTATTTTTGGGAAAAATATATATATTTTGGAATACATTATTTTTGACAAAAAGGTTATATATATTTTCTAAGTGGGACTTAAAAATATATTATTTCAAATACGAACATACATGTATAAATACCCTCATACATGAGAAAGGAATACGGAGTAAATACTTTAGAAGTATTAATACAAAAATATTGGATGAACAATTATTCCAACACTACATATAATTTAAGTTGAAATATTAATTATTTTGACAAATAATTATAACTTGGAATAACCTAAGAAACGCAACTCAAAAACATTAAACTCTAAGCCAAGGCACGGCTCGTTCGTCTAATAGACATTAGTACGTTGTAGGTTGTCGTGTAGCTGACAGAGTTGAAGATACGGTACAAGACGCACTACAGTGAGTTCATGTCCCCCTTTTCTCTTAACTGTTTTCAGTTTTATACTTTGGGGGTGGAATACATGTTACAATTATTACAGACATTTTTATACATGGTATGGTTAGCTTAAGGAGGGTTTAATGCGCGATCATGTGAGTGGTGGGCATGACACTGATCGGAATGTCGCGCTCCGGTCAAAGATAATATTTACAACCCTAATTACCCTTAACAAATAGCTAGTGGTAGCAAGGGGTCGAACCACGAAGGGTATGTGGCTTGCGAATGGACTTGATTGATTTTAACGGTTTGTCACTATTATGAAGCTTACTAGATGATTTTTATGGTTTTTGTTTGTTTTGAAAATATGTTGAAATGAACCTACAAATTTAGTTTTTAATTATGACTAACAAGAACTTAAACAATTGCACGAAATTATAATTGATGATGTAAACAAGATAAATAAACAAGGTTCACACCCGGTTCAGTTATTGCAATCCTAGGATTTCTACACGTTTTAGATTTGATTCAATTGCAAAAGTGACTAACGAATTTAGTGTTACAAGGCTTAGGTGCCAATAGCTATCAACGTTACAAAGAACGGACAAAAATGCACTTCATGACCAAGAACATGTAAACTCTAACCTAGACAAGGCATAATTGCACATAAACATTTCATAAAGTCAAATTTAAATCTTCACACGACAATTTATGAATTCAATACAAATGCAAGACAATTGTCATAAGCTTCAAAATCAAATAGCAATTTGTCACAAAATCAAACCAAGAACAATGTTAAAACCCTAGACTTACAAAAACCTACACCGGGGTGAAACCTCCAAGAATTTAGCCGCTCATGGAAGGACGAACGCTATCACCGGAAGTTGAGAACTTGAACATCATCATCTTGAAGCTTTGAAGTCGTGGAGATGGTGGTTAGGGTTTGGAATGGTTGGTGGTGATGAATGGATTAAAGGATGAATGATGATTAGGGTTGTCACACCCCAACCGATGGCGGAATCATCGGGGCATGGCACTGAGCGAAACAGATTGTCCAGAAGTTTCCACAACAATTATCATTACTATTCAATTTAAATGACGTCCCATACCATGCCTCAAACAATAAATAAATTATTACAGATAAAAATCTAGGCAAATAAATTCTGTTCCGACAACTCAGATTTAAAATAGAGCAATTGTTTATCTGCTTCTAGAGACCCTTGATCCATTTACTACAGACAACTATTTGTTGGGCTCTAAAGCTTTATTCTTGCTTCAACATCCTAACCTGTGTGCATCCTAAGCACCTGTCACATACGTTAAAATAAAAGTCAATACATATAATATAAAGGTGAGCATACAAGTTTGATAATAGCATATAGAGTTCGAATTCGTTTACGCATAACCAGCACGTACACATAGTGAAATGAAGCACGTTAGTTATCGACATAGATCCATCGATACCAATGACTGCGGCTTGACTGCCCGAGGCAGTTCGCAATACATGATTACCATCGTAATTCATGCAAGTAATTGTCCTTAACAACCCCCGTGTGAACGGGTGCTGAGTCCAAACTATAGTACTATCGTTGCTAAGGCAGGTAGACAGCATTCCATGTGTAAACATAACAAACAAGCATTCATAAGCCACGTATAACATGCATTAACGGTTAGCGTTCAAATAGTATTGAGTAGTGTGTTTAATGTGAATTGAATAGTTGTAACGTATGTAACACCCAAAAGTGCTTAAAGCAAAAGGGGATCAAGTATACTCACTGCGGTTGATGGATTGAAGGGAGCGCTTAGCGAGTAAGATTAGCCTAAGTAGATTAGATTGTATAACGATAAGTGACGTGTAAAACGATATGAATTGTGAGTGGGTCGGATGGTAGCTCGATCGGATGGTAATCCGATCAGACAGCTTGTCCGGTTGGATGGCTATTCGAGTGGATTGTTTCTTCCTATAAGAAGGATGTGTTTGTGTATGATGGTTTGACTTTCGAAGTTTTCGTTGTAGCATTTTGAATGCATTGAAGTATCTCTATCTATCAAGTCGGTCGATCGGATGACTAGTCTTGCGGATAACAATCCGTTCGGATGGTCATCCGGTCGAACAGTGGTCCGGTCGGACGGCGACTTAGTGATGAGGTTACTTATTGAAAGCAAGTTCACAACAGAAGTGTCATTCGATCGGATGCCCATCCGATCGGATGGCAACCCTGTTATTGAACATGTTGAAAATTGTTTAAGTCTTTAAAGTCTTAGTATCTCATGATCCGAAGAGTAATCCAGT
>JARYGA010034137.1:0-67383 GCA_030545235.1 Helianthus tuberosus | reverse complement strand
TTTGACCGGTTGTGTTCAGTTATTTCTGTTGATCCACAAATTCCAACAAATCTTTCACTCCAGTACTTGAAACTTGAGCGCAGGAATCAATTCAAAACCCTCACCCTCTCTTTCTCAAAAATCAACCAGAAAACCAAAGGAAAAGGGCAGATAATCGCTGATGGTTCTTCATTGAGGAAACTAAACGTAGACGGAGATGATAGGCCTGGTAACCGGAAGAGAAAAAACCCCAGCGACGATGTCGACGATTATTCTGAAGCCGACGAGAGCGAAGATTGTGAGATCAGGAAGCTCAACTTGAACGGACGATATGTATCTTCTATCATGCGACGGACCCAATTCTTGCTCAACTCTTCTATCATGAACGTATTATTGGCCATTTGCGACCGAGTAATCAATTGTATTTTGTTTAGTTCTTCTCTTGTTAAGTTTCTGAACCAACCGAAATCCACAAATTCCAACAGTTTCTTCGTAGATTCCGTCCGGTTTCCAAACTCTTTCACTCAAAGTTAATATTCACTGTGGTGGATGCAAGCATAAAGTTAGAAAAAATACTCAAGAAGATTGAAGGGTACACAACTGAAGGTTCAGTGCATGTAAAGTTTCTTACGAACGATATGTATCCAGAAGCTCAACTTGAATGGACGATATGTATCAGGAAGCTCAACTTCAACGGACGATATGTATCTTCTATCATGCGACGGACCCAATTCTTGCTCAAGTCTTGTGCGCCCGTATCGGAATCAGGCGTTGGAAGGATTGTAGTAGTAGGACATTGGCACCACTGTGAAAATAATGAACGTATTATTGGCCATTATTCCAACAGTTTCTTCGTAGATTCCGTCGGGTTTTCAAAGTCGGTTCATGAAACCGAAGCTGTTATTTCTGTTGTTCAGTACTTCCGAGATCTGAACCAACCGAAATCCACAATTCTTGCAAGTTAAATCCACAATCAATGTATACAGGTGCAAGAGAATGACGAGTTATTTCAGTTATTTCTGTTGATCCACAAATTCCATCAAATTGTGTCTAATGCAAGGATCTTCGTGCATTGTTTAAATCAGAATCGGGTTCTCAAGACAATGATCGTTCTAATAGATTAAAGAGAATAAACCCTCGTTTCTTCATCTTCATCTTCAAGAACAATGATGAACAGATGATGTTTTTCTTTTTCGGAGAACGTGGTGGATTGCGGTGGTTTGGGTCTAGGGTTGTCAGAGAGAGAAAAGGAAGGGGAGAGAGTCTGATACAATCATTTTTTACCCATTGTATACGATCCGGTAATTTTTTTTAACTTTGTGTATACGGGCCGTATAATTGTATACGGCCCGTATTCTTATGGTAAAAAATGGTAAAAATTGGTTTATTCTCTTTAATCTATGAGAACGATCCAAAAAACGAAAGGGATTTCGAGCAGTTGGTATTAAACCAATGATTTGTTGACTCATAAACCCTTAAATCCCAACGCTTCTCTAAAAGAGCCTGTATTAGAAACCATCCTATGTCTTTTACCAACCGAAGAGGCAGCAAGGACAAGCCTTCGGTTTACTTTGTGTAATAGAACTTCCGAGCTAACATCTGACGTAGCAAGTACAAGGAAAAACATGGACATGAATGATTTACACCAAGTTTTGTTGCTACGCCAGGGTCCAATACACGAGCTCACCCTTGTTATAGATGATTACTGGGAAGATTACAATTGTTTTGAGTTTTGTCAGATAATACTTCATTTGTCGAGAAACCACACTGTCAAGAAACTAACATCTTTTAATACTTCATTTGTCGAGAAACCATACTGTCAAGAAACTAACATCTTTTAATACTTCATTTGTCAGATAATACTTCATTTGTCGAGAAACCATACTGTCAAGAAACTAACATCTTTTAATACTTCATTTGTCAGATAATACTTCATTTTTCGAGAAACCATACTGTAAAGATCTCTACACAAACTCTTCTACATCTTTTAACCAATTGTCCATCACTTAAGACCTTGAAAGATTTGTTAAAATCGAAGAAAAGAGTAACTAGCAGAAGACGTGTCGGGTTCTTCCAACAAATTGTGTATGTGCTTGTGTGGTAGAAACCAGTGATGAATTTGTGTATCTGAATCAGGTTCTCTGCCTTAGATCGGTCATTCCTTGTGATACATGAACGTTGTATTCTTGTCTTTCAGAAGAGTTGGTATTGAACCAAGAATACTTCAAACATTCTAAACACTACTTGTAATTTCTCCACTCACCGTGAAACCGGTGATGAATTTGTGTACACAACTGAACGTTCATTAACGTATTTTAACGTATTGTTGGACTTCTTGTTCCTAATGTACGCAAACAAGTTCTCCATGGTTCGTTATTCAGATCTCTATTCGGTTATCTTTCCAAACTGCAACACACGATAAGTTTAAACTTTATAGTGTGTGATTTGACCAGGAAATGATTGGAGGTAATTTATACTTTTAATAATCTGTCACAGTTGTCAAATTCGTTGTGTGCATTCATAGTTTAGACAACAATTTGTGTGTGTCACATCCATCCTGTTTCAACATCATGAGGTAAAACCGATTTCAACATCAAGGGTTGTTTTTCACCCTGTGTGAGCATTGGAAGCCCGATAAACAGTCTTGCAATTACGTCTTCAATCAAGACCGCATTGTTAATTTTAATGATGATTCGAAACATTCCGAATAACTAGCAGAAGAACCCGACACGTCTTCTATGATGATTCCAAACATTCACGAACCACAATGGACTCAGACTCATACTATTCACCCTCCCCTGAGGAAAAGTTTTCCCGACGACTCAAGATAAAGGAGTTGGTTTGTGTTCATATCCGCGTTGCTTATCACCCTGTGTGAGCATTGTAAGCCCGACCACTAGCAGAAGAACCCGACACGTCTTCTATGATGATTCGAAACATTCACGAACAACAATGGACTCAGACTCATTGTTGCGAATTTGGTTTCTTCGGTACAGGTTGATGAAACTGAAGCTGTTATTTCGGTTGTTCAGTAGTTTCGAGACGACGCGTCTTCTCCTTACAACTCTCATCAAATGCCTCACCCTTCCTTTTATTCTCTAAATATTAAATAAAGAATAACACCATGCCCGTAACCCCGCGTTGATAGCTTTCGTTTTATTACAGTCATACGACGCGCCTTTTGTTCTTCAATCTTTGTTACTTGTCAATGTTTTATTTTTTTCTACTTTTAGAAAGGTTTGACCACCTCACGACTGTAAAATGTCTCGTGTGATTGACACCTTAAATCCCTTAAATACTTTGAGAAAAATCAAATTGTCGAAGAATACGGGCCGTATAACAGTATACGACCCGTATACGGGTTCGTATACATTGTATACGACCAGGCAAATTATTTACACATGGTGTATACGGGCCGTATAACAGTATACAACCCATATACACTATGTGTAAATAAGTTTTTACCATGTGTTAATAATAGGACCCTTCTAAAAACACATGAATAAAGGTCATTTAGTATTATAGCATGTAGGTCAAGTAGTAATAGTATTTATTTATTTAATCACAAAAAATTAAAAGGTACACAATGACTTAGGGCATGTTTGGGTAAGCTTTTTGAAACAACTTATTGACTTATTGGCTTTTTGAAAAGTCATAAGCTCTAAAATGATGTTTGGCAAAGAGGGTGTATGTGAGGGGGAAAAGCCAATAAGTCAATAAGTCACAAAATCCTGACTTTTCCAAGAAGTCAATAAGTCAATAAGTTGTTTCAATAAGCTTACCCAAACATGCCCTTATTTACAAAATCCGAAGGCATGTGAAAGTGGTAATTAAACATTTTCCTAAAGTTCCTACGGTATTAAAATTATGTGATGAAGTGGCAATTTGTTTCTTGTTACCTAATACTACCAACTCCAATAAAACTCTTATAGCCACCGGTTACAGCTAAGCCATTATTGACCATCATTATTTTTTCAAAACACAAATCAATTGCTTAATTTAATACAAAATACATAAACTAATTGGTATACAAGTGACTAATCAAACACTAAATAACACTTAAAAAATTGTTTTTTTTTTCAAAACATCTCCTAATTTCTAACTAATAGATTAAATCAATCTAGTACCACATTATGGGAATCGAACCCTCGTTCCTTTTAAATTATTTTTATGTTTTTAGTTTAAGTTAATTAGAAAAACATGTCTTAATATGCAAGAAACAAGAGGTTGATTAAACGACAAGTAAAATGATATGGATGAGTACGCATGGGCAAAGGATAGTTGGTGCCCGGGGGTGCACCCGTCCCCCTCCCCCCAATGTTTCGATTAGAAGTGTATAAGTTCCGATTTTTCGTCTGAAATTTTTAAAATTATATAGGATCGCCCCCTGATTATTTTTTCTAAATTGTATATCCTAAATATTTATACACTTTGTATATAAATGATGGGTAGTTTGGTAAATATATTTTAACTCTTACTTGATTAACCCAAGATTACCACCGCACAATAAACTTAATACAAAATTATCAATCATCTTCTTCCAGACTTCCCGTACTCCCGCCCGTAGCTTTCTGCGGCCATTTTTCCAATTCCATAAAGACTTTTCGGTAATAATTCTTTTATTGTTGTTGTAAATTGTTGATTACATAGATGGCATGAATTAATGTTTATTATTTATTCATGAATTATGATTACATAGATCCAGTTCGTAAATACTAAATAGACAAACAGTACTTGATGCCTTGATGAACTAATGTATCATTATTTTGTTTGTTATATAATATTTAGTTTTTCTATGTTCAAGAACGGTTCCTTTGAATGAATTAAATTTTTTAGTTTTATTTGGAACTATTATCATTTGACCCGACCTGAATCGAATAGCCGACCCGACCCGACCCGAAACATAATGATAGGAAAAAAAAATTTGGGTCCCATCACTTTACGCTCCCTCGAAACGTTTGGTTAAGCTCCGCCACTGTGAGTACATATCCGTTAATCCAATCGTATTAGTTATTTCTTCGATAATTTATACAAAGTGAACAACTAAGCTAAAATACCAAAATAATTAACACATATTATTCTGAACTTTTCTAGATTACATAATGATTTCGTTATATAAAATAAAAAATGTAGAAATGTTGAACATCAATGGGAGACCGGGTAGCCAATCCCATGTCTTTTAGAAGGAAAAACCACAAACAACAAACTACAAAGAAGACCAAGCCCTAGTGGAACAATGTCAAGAACCTCTTGAGCCTCATGACTCGGTCTTGGATAGAAGCAACTAACCACGCTTCTATCTCGCATGGCTAATGTCACCAACACAATTACGGACACAAAAGCATGAATCCAATCAACAGCCCTCAACTTGTACTTTCGTAGGTCCGGTAAACCAGACCCTGAAGCCGCTGCGGTTTGGGAGTCGAAGACCCACATGCCTTTGAACGTTGCAAACCCGTAAAACACCTGTCCGTCGGATGTCTTGAAGCTGTCCGTGAAGCTTGCAAGGAAGCAAAAGGTGATGAGGAAGCCTAGGAGGATGGCGGTTAGAGGACGTGTGACCGCGTCACATGACCCGTGGTTGGTGAATATTGGTGTTACGGTTTGGAGTGCCAAAAGGGTTCCGGTGGGGAGGAGGTTGGCTAGTTGGGCTGTGCTGGCTAGAGTTTGTGATATGGCCCATTGTGACATAGTGGGTGGTGGAGGTGGCGGTTTAGGGCTGTCGGGGATGTCGTTTTCGGGTTCGTCATCGGAGGATGATGCGGTTGTTACCGGTCTAGCTCTTAGAGACATGGTGTGTATGTAGATGTATAATTAGGGTTGTAGTTTGTGTTATGGTAATGGTGAATGGTCTCCGGTGATGGAGGTGTTGTGTATATATAAGAGAAATCTTTAAATTTGGGTTAGGTGTTTCCGTAGATATATTAGCACAACAGTTTTGAAGACTTCAAGATTCAATGATCTAGTTTTCTAATCTAACAATCGTTGTCATTTTCACATGTGGAAGGAAAAGTATTGGTGTTGCGTTTATGTATTAAACAATGTCCACTTTCTTTAATATTGATAATTGTTTCGGTCAACGGATTCTACGGTCATGTTTTGTCAAAAACACGTCTTCTATAAGTTTGGATTACATGATTTTTACAAATTCCATATATTGTTTCTTGAAAACGTGTTAATTGATCACTATAATTAAATGTCATAAAGAAAAACCCTTGTATATTATATATCTCGTGTTTTATATCAAGTTTTAATTTGTTGAAACAAATAAGTAATGGATAATTCTACACAGATTCTATTCTATAACAAACACTAAATCTTTCAAATTTTTATCATGCTCTATTAGTCTTTTCCTATGTATATTTAACTTCTAAAACGTTTTTGTTTGAAAAATAAGCCCCTAAAACCAACACTATGAGAGAACCAAGCCCAAATTGAGAGAACCAAAGGAACTATTATCATCCTTTAATTAAGATGAGTTGTATGGTTGAGATTTGTTTTAGGTTATGACATGTGTGGACCATTATTCTTTAATAAAAAAACATTAAAAGTACATAAAAGGGTAATTTTGACATTTTCACATTCTATGACATTATGTTTGCTTCATATTGTCTCATCAAAATTCAATAAAAACTCATAAGTTGTTCTTGGTTTAAACCCTAAGTTGCATCAATCAGATCTAGAAATTTACACAGCCTGTAAAAAAAAATTTCATACATGTAATACATAATTTTTAGTACATTTACAGAAAACAAAAAGCCCTAACATGCCTTTCACCAAACATAGAACAAGCATTATAAAACCAAACACATATTTATATTAACCAAAAAAATAAATAAACGCAACTCGTTCTTCGTCTCTTGTTCGTTATCCTCGTCTCTGAACGTAAAGCACCAAAACATGCGAAAGCAAAAAAACAACTTTTATAAAGCACCAACATTTTAACGAAAACGTAACGAAAAATTTAAAGTAGATTTTGCATATATTTATACGCTTGTATTAATGTAAAAGGTGATGTAGAAGCGCTGAAATTTTTACAAAATAAAGAATTAAAAGAAGATTGACAATATATTTACATGCTTGTAGTCGTGTAAAAGTTGACGTAAAATTTTTTTACGTCTAACATTTACATGCTTGTATACGTGTAAAAAGTTGACGTAAAAGTTTTTACGTTTAATTTTCATTTTAACACGCTTGCATTCGTGTAAAAGTTGATGTAAAATATTTTACGTCAAACTTTACACGGTTTTATTCTTGTAAAAGTTGATGTAAATTTTATTACGTCTAATTTTATCCACAAAAAACAGAATACCCATTCATCAAAAAAACAGAATACTAGCCGTTCAAAAAAAAAAAAAAAAAAAAAAATAGAATACCCCTTCATAAAAAAAAAAAAACTAAAAACACAGATCGGCGAAACGTAGATGCTTTTTGTTTCTTTTACATGTTTTTACCGTAAACCTTTTTTTCAATATTCTTTTACATTTGATATATATATATAGGGCAAGGATAAATCGAAAACCCACTTGAGTTGAGAAAAACCCAAGAAACTCAACATCTACCATTGATTTAAGTGATCAAGGGTTGTGATCATTTTAGCTATATGTCTAAAATTACTTTTATTTTAATAATAACCAAAAGTACATAGAAGGGTAATATTGGAATGAAAACAAATACCAGATCTCTTTCTCTCTCTTTCATTATCCCTATGCAACCCTTCAAAACAAATACCAGATCTCTCTCTCTCTTTTCAAAATTCAAACACACTTCAAAAAATCATACCAAACGATTTGGTGTCTTCTAGTTATTCCACTTAAATGACTTGCCAAACTAAAAAGGTATTACGGAATAGATTTATATACATTTTTTTAAGAATGACAAAAAATGTATTCGATCATCCATTGAAACTACCAGATCCAAAATTGCTCTGATTTTTGGTGAGTGGGAAAGATGTTGTCACACCCCAACCGATGGCGGAATCATCGGGGCGCGGCACTGAGCGAAACAGATTGTCCAAGAGAATCCATAACACTATTAGTGACAATATATTTAACGTTCACGTCCCATACCATAAACATATAAAGCATACATAGTTATTACAGACATTGTTCTCAAAGACAAATAATTGTTCCGACAACTCAGATTTTATTGAATGACGTTTGTAGACCACCTACTTCGTTCATCAAGCAAAGCATAGCATCCTAGATACCTGTCACATACGTTAAAATAAAGTCAATACACAGAGTGTAAAGGTGAGTACACAAGTTTAATAGTATATAGTATAGCGAAAGCGTTTACGCATAACCAGCATGTAACACGTAGAAATGTGAAGCAAGTAAGCTATCGACAATGACATATGCAACCGACATGACTGCGAGTGTAGAATGCTGTAACACCACGTAAAAACGTGTCCAATTATGTAAAGACATGTGTCCTAAACCCTAGTTATGTGAAAGATTGAGTTTGAAGAACTAAAGTTGTCAAACCGTGAAACTATGTGTCCGGAGGGACTAAAAGTGTCAACATGCAAAACTTGAGCCTCTGAATGACCATACGTGATGAATATATTCTTAAACGAATGATTGATTGGATATAAGAAGCCGTTTGTGAAAATAATCGGAATATTATCAAACTACAAGGGTTAAACGTGTCAACATGTTAATTCTGACCTCTGAGTGACCTTTTAATGAACCCGAGGCTTCGAAATATTCAAATTTACTCTCAAGAATAAGTGATATAAATTTCACGTGGTTTCGAGATCGTTATACGTTGTTTGTGCAAAATCCCAAGAATTAGGGTTTAAAGTGTCAACGAGGCGAAACTTATGTTTTCGATGATCAATTAACGAAACCGGGCCTAACGGAGTTTAGATATACTCCCTTGATCATCTATAAACTAACTACAAGGACCAAAGGTGCCTAAAATTAAAGTTACAAGGCTCATATAAGTGCAGGGACTGATTGTGTCAACAAAGAAACTTGTTTGGCTAGTTTGTAGGGTGGTCGCGCTACGCGACCATGTTGGTCATTGGCCGTTGCGCAGCGCGACGGTCTTCAATTCACAGCAAAGTGCTGCCAGGTGCGGGTTTCAGTCTTGCACCGCCTCAAACTCGATTGTAACGATCCTAGGGGCTCTTATACGGTATTATGAATCCACTAGGACACCTGGGGTGATCCTAGGAGGTCCCTTAACAGTTGGAAGTGATCCAAACACCTGGGAATTGCTTTATAAAGAGCCCTTGTGTAGTGTTCTTGTGCACACTTCATTTGCAACATTCAAAGGGACTTGTCTCTAGAGCTTGCAAGGACTAAGAGAGGAATTTCAAGTGTAGAAAAGACAGCTAGGACCATTAGTAAGCTTCTAATTACTTGCGTAGTCGTTTTAATTAGCTTAATTACCTAAAAGTCAAACTTGTCGTAAATTAGATTTGACTTTCATTTTAATCGCATATGGACCAGCCACTGATCAAATTGAAAGTGGTTATGGAACCATATTAAGGTAGGTGATTAACCCTTAAAAGGGCACCTCCTAATTATCTCGTTTGACTAGTTAATTGCCGGGTCAAAGTAGTTTGACAAAAAGTCAAACTGGACAGAATGCATGAAAATGATTTAAATTAGTAAAACAGAAGTTCTAAATTATATTTTAACATTCTAATGACTTGGTAATTAATATTAGAACATGTTTTATCAGTCCTAACCCGGCAATTAATAGTCTAAGGTCAGTTTATAACCGAAAGTCGCAAAAGCTTGACTTTTGCTTTGACTTTCAGTTCTGACCCATTCAAGCTTAATTCTTCCATGTTTTAAGCCTCCATTAGGACCACATTACTCAGTAGTATAAACCTCTGGAGTTATAGTACATGGTTCTTAGTGGTTTGAATTATATGCACTTGATCGTTAATATGCTTATAAATGCCATAAACGCCCTTTTGACACACAAATGAGATTTTTAGAAATGTGAGAGGACAAAAACCTTTGTTACTGATTTATAAACTTGTCCTAAAAATTTGACATCAGTTTGAGGTCTAGAATAGGAGTTATGCTCAATAGCGTAATTAGAAAGTTTTTTTATTAATTAAACGGCGTAATTAGCATAAAGCCTATCTAAACCCAATTTTTGACACCAAACCTTTTACCCACTGATGTAATATAAAATTTTGGAATTTTGAAGATTTTTATTTATTTTTAGGCTGAGCATAACATAAGATTATAGCTTGATTTCAGTAATTGTCGGTTTTACCCTTTTCATGCATAAAATGAGTTTTACATAACATTTTGATGTCAAACTTTTTGCTACTGATTTTATATGATAAATAAAATATTTTGAACTCTATAAAATGATCAAAAACTCAGATTTCCTATTTTAACCTGAATATCACTTAAAACCGACTTTTTAGCGTTTTTAGCGCATAGTATGAGTTAAAACTTTAATTGGCATATAAAACTTATTACCCACTGATGTTTTAAGTTAATTTATGTAATTAAATAGTAAGCCAAAGTTTTTAAACTCAGAATTCTATTTTGACCTTTAAAGCTTATGTGAAATTACCAAAATGCCCCTACGGTGCATAGTTTGGTTATATAAGATAAATTTCACATATATAAAATACCCTACTGTTATAACTTATAAAAATACATATTTTTACTAATTAGATCAGACCTGAAACTCAGTTTAATATTTAAACTCTTTATGAGCATTAAAATTACCAAAATGCCCTTATGGGACTTAATTTGGTTTAAATTACTTTTTGGGCATATATGTTAACATATTACTGATGTATTAACATATTTTGAGCATAATAACGATTAAGACCTGTATATAATTTATTTGGTTACCCGTTACGCGTTTATGCGTTCGGATCGGTTTACGTGACTAGTTTACGTAAAGTAGCCGAAACGGGCTTAACCTTATCATTAAATTCTGAATTTCCAGAATATGTTTAGTTTACCCATATTATACAAGTATCCAAGCTTGTCGGGTCTAAACCACAATCTATCCCGGTCTCCGCTTAATCCAGCGTTTAGAACCGTAAGGTTTCCTTCTAGCTAGCCGGTCTAAGTCCTTGACTAAATTAAAGACCCGTTAGCTTCCTAATAGGTAATAAACCTTCTATACAGATTAAATAGCTTCCGGTAGAAGGTGCCATCAAAAAGCTTTAGGACTATACTGCTAGCATCAGGTAAATACTTTTAACTTATTTTCCCTATACGGGCTTGGGATATGGTATTATAATAATACCACTTGGTCGGGTATGAAATCATTTAATCGGATTGTGATTAATAAATTTACATAACCTTTTTTAATCTGTCTTGTTTGATAACATAAACATTGGGGGTTAATTCGACCGTGTCCTGGATATCCTCGGCTCATTTTATTTGAAAATGGCCACGACCTATGCACGAGGTGTAGGCATACACCTGACAGATGCAAATGCTAAAATGTAAACCCACATGTTGGGGATAACTCCTTTGTGGGTTCTATAAGTGGTGAGTCGGTTAATCATGACCGGCTTCCAACCGGCCCCAATTGTAAGACAAACATGTAAATCAGTATACAAGATTATATTTAAATAATTGTCCCAAGTTATAAAATATTTGTGCCATGTGCACTTAAATCAATTTTCATAAACTCTTTTCAAATGAGTCAGTTAATTGTATTTACCAGTGTAAACTGACGTATTTTCTTAAAGACTGATTTGACAGGTACCTCTCGTAATAGGCTGGAGCTATTAGGTGTCATAAGAGGATCTTGCAAATCCATAGATACCTGAAGTCTGTTATTTTGTTTCTTTGTATTTAATTATGATCCGCCTGTGGATCTTATTACATTCCAGTCTGTATATTCTTTCACTCGGACACTCAGACATTATGGTTTGTAATAGTTTATTCACCAAGCCTTCCGCTGTGCTATTATATTGTGTGTATTGACTATGATGATATCAACTACGTCACGATACTCCCCGTCGGGCCCACCGGTAATATGTGGAAATATCGGGGTGCGACAAATGCGCAACACATTATCACCACTGTGACCATGTGAAGTAATACCCTTGACAACCCCTTTCCAAGACAGGTGCTGAGTCCAAACTATAGTACTATCGTTGCTAAGGTGTCAGGCAACAATCACTGTGTAAATATAATATACAAGCATTCATCAAAAACTCGTATAACATGCGAGAGCGGTTAGCGTTTAAAAGTGTTTGCGTTGTGTGTTGATGTGATTTGATATAGATAACGTATGTAACACCCAAAAGTGCGTTAAGCGAAAAAGGGTTCGAGTATACTCACAGTGCGTTGGTAGCGCTAAACACGACCTGTATTGGATTGAAGGGAGTGATGTGTGTAAAATGAAACATATAAATTACATCAAATGAGGCATAAAACTAACCTTTTTTAGTACTAATGTTGGAAAAAGTGTGCTTTTGTCTTCCTTTTGTATTTTCAGGATTAAATGAGCGTAAATGAACAAAAGAAACAAAAATGCAGCCAAATCTAACATAAATACAAGAAAACGAATAAACGTGGCATGCCCGACCCCTCGACAGCATCTTCCCAAGCAAAAACAAAAGAACAGAAGGTTGAACACGGTCCCGTGCCCAGCGGACACGGGGGCGTGGCCAGTTGTCTGCAGGAAGGACAAAGCTATAGAAGCTTCTATTCCCGACACGGGGGCGTGCCCAGCTCAACACGGCCATGGTCAACGCTAAGATTCGAATAATTCAAGTAAATCTTCATAGTACAGATACGCTTCTGCACACGGGGCCGTGCCCAGCGGACACGGGGGCGTGTGGAGCTAATGCAGACAAATTGCAATTAATGAAGAAAGAGAAAGTGGATGGACATGGGGTCGTACCCAATGGACATGGGGCCGTGTCCGGGCTTCTGTGCAGGCTATAAATAGAGGTGCTTGGTTCACTTCAAAGGCATCCCTTGGCAAACCACCTCTCTCCCACTTCACCCACACTCCACCACCACTACAACCCACATCCACCACCATCATCCATCATCAATCATCCATCATCCATCATAGAGTGTGTGTAGTAGTCACGGGATCCAAGATTGATAGTAAGAGTTATTGACAATCAAAGGCCATGTTTGCCTAAGTCTCTTACATCACTTGGTGAAGACAAGCATTTAGTGTAATACTTTTGATTTTTAATCTTTTCGCACTTTTTATTTGGTTTTGTATTAATGACTTTAATAACTAGTTTCTTATGTTGAAGGTGAAACTTCCTTATCATTTGTCCGTGGTGTCTTGGCATTATTTTACTATCTATATAAAATAAAAGATTTTCACCATTCATATCTCTACGGTCTATATAGAGATATGTTGGCTACCTGATCGGGGGTTAAGGGAATGGTTTGGTAAGGTTCTTGCCTTGTTCAGTGTATAGATCCTGCAAGGACCTAGGTCAAGCTTACTAGGACCTCCTTCAATACCCACTGGTATTGGATGGCGGGGGTGCGAATGGCTTGATCCCCTCATATGTAAACTACTATTAATACATTAACCCGGCTACTTGGGATTGTATCCCTGCTGACTCAAACCACTTAGCCGAGGGTAACGTCACCTTCAAAAGAGGGGTCTACCACATTACGCATTAATAACTTAATTAATTATCTTTCAATATTCCGACCCTTTAGGATTGTATCCTTGCTGACTCAAACTACTGGGTTGAGGGTAACGTCACCTTCAAAAGAGGGGCCTACTACTATAACTAAGATAATCTCTTAAAAAGTGAAAAAGTGCGGAAATCATCAAAGGTTACACTAAAGGCGAGTCGGATCCAAGTGATTCATCTTGTCTATCTGTTTTTATTTTATTTTATTTTCAGCATTTTTAGTTTTTATTTTCTTGTTTAAAACCTTTATCTAAATTTTTGATTTGATTAGACGTTGAGGATAAACCGGTAGCAAAAGATCTTGTGTCTTTGGACGACCTCGGTATCTTACCAACGCTATACTACGCTCACGATGGGTGCACTTGCCCATATGTGTGTTTAGTGTTAGTAGAATATCGTGTTTTATAAATTTAAAACTTGACTAAAGTGTTAAAAAGGGCTTAAAATATTAATAAAAATATATCAAACCTAACGCACATCAAGAGCGCTTAGAGTTAGCCTGAGCATTGGACAGTAGCGTAAGCGTTGAACAGCGTGTAAACAGTGCGTTGAGGAGATAAGTGATCGGATGAGGAGTCGATCGGATGACCGTCCGGACGGATGACCATTCAGTCGGTTGGTCATTCGATTGGAGGAGTAAGTTTGTAAAATGTTTGAACTTTTGAAGTTTTCGTTGTGGTATAGTTCAAGTCATTCGATCGAATGGTCATCCGGACGGATGGTGTAACACCTCGAAAATTCACGTCCTATAATGTGTAGACACGTGTCAAATGTTTAAACGTGTGAAAGAAATATTATAGAAGGACTAAAGTTGACAATCATGGAAAGTATGTGGATATACGTATTCTAAATGTCAACAGTGAATAAATATAATGTACATTAACCCTACATGGTGCTCATACCTTTAAATGAATAAATCATGGATCATACGAAACTAAAAGTGAGAGATTACAAACTACAGGGGCTAAATGTGTCAACATGTTTAAGTTATACCTCTGAATGACCTTTTGACAAACCCGAAGCTTTGTAACGGTTAATTATGCTCACTAGAATGCACGATTAAAATTTCATAAAGTTTCGTTATCGTATGAGAAAGTTATGATCAAATTCGTGTACGAGGGGTTAAAGCGTAAACGTTGAAAGTTAGGACTTTTCGGGTAACAATAAAGTTAACCGGGGACTTAACAAAGTGGGTATATGTTTCAAAGCCCTTATAGATCAATTGTGAGGGTTCATAATGTAATAAACAAGTGCCTAATCGAATTTTGAAGAGCCAAGGATCAAATCGCAAAAATCTAAAAATGTGGATTTTGTGCAGAAGGGGCCTAGCGCGACGCGAGGGGGGCCTAGCGTCACGCTAGGGGTGCCCAGCTTCGAATTTGTTGGCTGTTGCCTGCCCTTGCCTTCATGCGCGCCTTAAATCGATTTTCCACATTCCTCTTGACCCCTAAACGACCCCTAAACATCTAGGACACTTGTTGGAAGGGTATGGTGAGTTGTAGACCCCAAGTGTCAAGGATTTGTGGTGAAATTATCACTATAAAAGGCCATGAGTAGCAACCTTTGTTCTTCACATCTTCTTCAAGTTTTCTGATCATTCCTGGAGCTCAAGCCTGCTTCCAAGTGGTCACTAATCAAGCTTAGGACTTCAGTAAGTTACTTAACCTTCTTTAATAATGTTTAGCTTAGTTATTTAGCTAAAAGTCAAACCGTCGTAATTACGGTTTGACTTCGAGATTAGTCAACAATGGCTCAGTCATATCTCGAATTAAAAGTAGTTATAAGTTGGTAATTATGTGGGTAATAAACCCTCAAAAGGGTTCCCCCTGATTTCCACTCTAACCAGGTCAAAAGTCGGGTCAAACTTGCTAAGAAAAAGTCAACAGGATACTTAAATTACAATTTATGCATAATTAGCAATGTAGATCATATACAACCTGTTTGATCATTGTTATAACTTAGTAATAAGTGTAAGAACATGTCTAAACATGTTCAACCCGACAATTTCCTGTTTAGACCCAGTTCGGAACCGAAAGTCGCATAGTTTGACTTTCACTTTGACTTTCAGTTCTGATCCGTTTTGGTATGAATTAGAAATACCTAAGAGCTTCATTTGGACCAGGTTACATGCTAGTATAACCCTCTGTGATTATACACCTCGGATCATTAGTTATCCAATTAATATGCATGATTCCGTTAATTGCTCATATGTTGACCATTATGCCCTTTTCACTTTAAAACGTGATTTTTGGAAATGTAAAAGAGTAGAAACCTTAAATACTGATATATAAACTTGGATACAAAATTTGACATCAGTTTGAGGTGTAGGTTAAGAGTTATGCTCGTTAGCGTAAAGTTAAAGCTTTATGTTAATAAAACGGCGTATTTAGCGTATAGCCTACTTAAACATACCTTTTGATATCAAACTCTTTACCCACTGATGTAATATATTATTTTGGGATTTTTAAAGATTTTTATTAAATTTTAGGCTGAGCATAACTTATAGTCGTAGGCTTAATCCGGTAATTGTCGGTTTTGCCCTTACGGGCTATAAAATGAGTTTTACATATCTAAACGACTCCAAACCTTTTGCTACTGATCACATATGATAAATAAATTATTTTAAGCCTTCTGGAAATATAAAAATATCAGATTTATGTATCAAACCCGGAAATGGCCTCTAATCGCCTTTTTAAGCGTTTTTAACGCATAGTATGTACTAAAACTATTTTAAACATACAAGGGTTGATACCTACTGATATTTGAGGAAAATTATAATATTTTAACAGTAAGCAAAGGTTGTTAAACTCAGAATTCAGTTTTGAGCTTTTCGGCTTATGTGAAATTACCAAAATACCCCTACGGGGCATAGTTTGCGATTAAATTCATTTCGGGCATAATAAAAGACATCTTACTGATGTCACAACATATATGAAGCATATTAACTTAGGAAACCTGTAAATGGCTCATATGAATACCCGTTACGCTTATTACGCGTTCGGTTCGGTTTATGTAACTAGTTTACATAAACTAGCCTAAACGGGCCAAACCTTATCGGTTTTATCTCAAAATCCAGAGTGTGTACGAAAAACCCATATTAAGCAAGTCTCCAAACTTGCCGGGTCTAAATCACATTCTATCCGGTCTTCGCTTGATAGTGCGTACGAACCGTATCATTGAAACTAACCGGTCTAAGCTAAGGCTTAATTAAGGACCCGTTAGAAAGCTAATAGGTTATTATAAAACTTCGTTCCAGAGTAGGATCCCAGTAAAAGTACTTGCATTTTGCTGTATTTGATTGATACTTTGCTCAGGTAAATACTCTTAACTTATTTCCCTATACGGGCTTGGGATACGGTACTATAAAAGTATCGTTTGGTCGGGTGTATGTAGTCATTTAAATCGGATTGTGATTGATGTATTTACATAACCTGTTTAATATGTATTATTTGGTGTATGGCCTTTGGGGGTTAAATGACCATGTCCCGGATATCCTTGGCATCATTCAAAGTAATGGCCACGACCTAAGCACGGGGTGTAGGCGTACACCTGACAGTTGCATTATGTAAAAACTGGTAATCCACTCAGAGGTATCATCCTTGTGGGCATTATACCGAAGCCGGTAATCCACTTAAAGGATGATAGCCTGTGGGCATTATACCTGTGGCGTGTCACTTAATCTGTCCTGATGGATGACAAATAAGTAAAACTGTATACATGATTATTTCAATAATTGTCCCAAGTTATAAAAGATATTTGTGCCGAAGTGCATTCAAACCAATTCACAAACTCTTTTCAAAATGAGTCAGTTGAGTTGTATTTACCAGTGTAAACTGACGTATTTTCCAAAAAGGCTAAGTGCAGGTGCTAGACGAAATAGGCTGGCTACTCCAGGCATCATTACTCAAGTCTCGCAATGTGACAACTCGAATTTTCAAGATTTCTGTTGGGATTGAACCCTATCAGAGGAACAGATAATTAAAGCCAAAACTGGATCAGAGCAGTGGATCCAGAATAAGCAGATGATTACAGTTAGTTCATGCAAATTTCTCCCCTTGAAAGTGGATTTGTATATGCTGACCTCCTATCTACTGATCTTACCAAGTGCTGATCCACAACTGCTGCCTTGCATCTACTGCCAAATGTTAAAGACTGATAGAAGACCAAAGCTCTGCTGACTCAATCTACTGCCTTGAGTCAAGTACTGCTGATCCGGACAAGCACTGCTGGATTCACAGCAGTGGAAGGATGCAGCAGCTGTTTAAGTGTCTTTTATGTAATAAATTGTAATAGCAGTAGTTACTACATCAGTGTTTGTATAGATCAGAGGTTAGAGTTTGTTAGGAGGTTAGATGTCACTTTCATGGTGACGTCAGCTAAGATGCTCAGTGGTTTGCAAGTGCCTATAAATAGTTCAGTACTTTGTACTGTTCTATTAGCTCTTTTGATCACATCGTCTTCTTTGCACGAACAAACTACTGAGCTCTGGCTGAGGGGGAGTTTGCATTCATTCATCAATCATTGTAATCGTTGTTGAAACAAATTCAATCTTTCAATTCATTGTGTAAAGATGTTTGATTAAAGTATTACTCTCGTTTGATTGTATGCAAAGTTTGCTTTCATCTTAATTCCGCTGCACAACTCTTCCATTTTCATCTTAATTTCAAACGAAAATACAATCAAAAAGAAACTCAGATCCAACAATTGGTATCAGAGCTTGGACAGTCAAATTTGATTTAACAATCATTTTGACATAAATAGTTCAGCTCATAACAGTTGATACTGATCGTTTGTTCGTCCGTTGAAAAACAGAGCAAGGATTAATCACCATTAAAGTTGATTTCTCAGTGTCTGTAAAACAACAAGAATGACGTCACAATCTCAGGATGATAAAAACAACATCGGCTCGCTTTTTAAACCACCTATGCTAAAAAGAAATGAGTACAACATCTGGCAGAGGAGGATGGGTCACATCCTCGCTCAACAAAGCACAGGTTATTGGAAATCTGTCATTTATGGTCCCCATGTTCCTTCAGTGCCAAGTGCTGAAGATGCTAAAAAGTTCGTTCCAAAACCAGTTGAAAATTATACCGAAACCGACTTTCAAAAGATCGAACTAGATGCTAAAGCGTTTAGCATCGTAGCATCTGCGCTGCCCAATGAGATATATGCTGGACTGTTACATTGTAACAGTGCCAAAGAGTTATGGGACGCACTTAAGGAACAGTTTGGGGGAACTGAGGAAGTCATAGAAAACAATAGGGAAATCCTGAACCAACAGTATGAAACATTTTGCTACGTTAAAGGTGAATCACTAACGCAACAATTTGAGCGTTTCAGTTGTCTCATCAGTGAACTGAGGCTTGTTAACACCACTTTTACAAACTCAACTCAAAATAGCAGGTTCCTCAGGTCACTGCCAGAAAAATGGGACACCATAGCTTTTGTCACCCGAAACTCACCTGAATTCAAGGATCTGACCTTGACCCAACTCCACGGTCGACTCCTGACCTACGAAAGGGAGTTGAACCAGAAAAGGAGGTTACAAGAGTCAGGAAAAGTTACCGATGATTACACTTTCGGTAATACTGCTCTTCTGGGTCAAGAAGAATCTGGGAGCAGTGGTAAGGATCAGGGTTATGATCACTTCATTGACATAACTGCTGGTGCAAACTTTAATAACCCTGATCCTCACTCTGCTAGTTATGCATTCACTGCAAATGAAAACCAGATGTCAGACAATTTAAGTTTTGAACTAAATGATTTGCAACATTTTGATCCCACTGATTTAGAGGAAATGGACATCTTGCACCAACTGGCTTTGCTAAGTGTTAGAACTAGCAAGTTTTACAAAAGAACAGGGCGAAAATTCCCAGGTTTGCATGGGAATCTAAGGGTTGGGTTGGATAAATCGAAAATCAAGTGCTACAAGTGTAATAGGTTAGGACATTTCGCTAGGGAATGTAGGAGTCAAACTACTGGTCCCATAATTACTCATCCTAGCTCAAATCCTAAACCTCAAAACCAAAACACTGTGCACTATGCCCAATATGCCCCAGCAGCTCAAGTGAACACTGCTCACTATGCTGCTGCCCCTGTGCCAGTACATTATGTCCAAACTACTGTTCCACAAATCCAATATGTTCAAACCCCTGCTCCACAGGTACAAGTGCAACCTGTTGCACCTCAAACCACTGCTCCAGCAGCAGCACAACCAGATCAACAAAGTTTTTTCACTCAAGGGTTTGTTGACTGGAGCAGTATGCCTGAAGACCTTAATGATGAAAATTTTGCACTCTATGCTTCTAATGATTCTTCACATGATGAGTTTTGTTTGATGGCATTAGAGTCAATACAGGAGGGGGTTGAAACTGAGGAGGAACAGCAGTGCTTTGAAACAGTGGAAGAGGTGACTGAAGCAGTGGTTACTGCTGTGGCTGGTGAATTACTGTTGGGAGAAAGTTCAGGTACCCTGATTGAACCAATGACAGATCCATGGTCCGTAGAGGACAAAGAAGAAGAGAAAGAAGAAAAGGCTGGTGAAAAGAATGTGAAAGCTGGTGATGAAGAAGATCATAAATGTGATTGTGCAATGATGGCAGCTGCCAAGGTATCTCCTCAAGTTCTTGAAAAACTGTGTTCTGACAATTGCATAATTGCTTTTGCTAACATTAAAGAGGTGAATGAAAACCTTCGGGATAAAATCTTATCTGATGAGGTCAAATTTGAAAGGTCTTTAAAAGAACTTAAAAACAAATTGACTGAAAAAGAAAAAGAGAACAGCTGTCTAAAAGAAGAGCAAAGTATAACCAAAACCCAACTTCAAACTATGGTAGAAAAATACCAAGTTTGCAAAAAGGAGTTGGAGTCCGCCCAGATTACTTGTGAAAGATGGGTGGAATCCTGCAAAGGATATGAGGTTATGCTTGAAAAACAGAGAAAAAGCAATGTGAAATTTGGGGTTGGCTATAGAAAACATGATGATGAAAACACTGCTTTTGAAAACTCTGTTCAAACCACTGATGTAACCACTGAGTTCATCCCCACAAACAAGAATGGCCAAGAAGTGAAACTCACTGACAAACTTGGTAACAAAATCACACTTGACAGACCAAAGGAATCCTCTACTTTTGAGGAGCTTGAAGAATACCAGTTTAAACTAAAATGGTCTGATGAGTGTGACATTCTTGAAAATTTCAAGCCAATGGACTTTACATCAATTGATGGTGTCAAGGCTCCAAAAGCTAAAGTCATAACTCTAAAGGACATCCCAGCAGTGGTTAAAACCTCTGCTGCAAAGGAGTCTGAAAAGAGAAAGAAGAAAGAAAAAATTGATAACTTGTTTTGTGAATTCTGTGAGAAAAGGAATCATCTTACAAAAGATTGTTTTCACTTAAAAGCGTATGATTTAAACAGAACAAGTGTCATTGTTTCAGTTGAAGGTTGCATTGTCTATGGTAAAACAAACCACAAAACTCAAGCATGTGTGTATCTAAAAAACTTTGATGTGAAATAGAATGAGTACATTGCTAAAACATCCTTGAGTCCATCATCATCATCAACATCTGTCAAATTCACCAAGAAACAACCACTGTTTGTGCCAGTTCAAACAGCTGAACCAAACATCTGTCAAAAGAGATGTTCAGGTTACTGATGCACCCCCTGCCAATCAGTTCAGAAAAGGCAGAGAAAAACAGTCTTACCAAAGGATTCCTCACGTTTATGAGACCTACAAAAGGCCCTCTAAACCCAAAGTGAACAAGCATCCTTTTGGTTACCAGCAGATGATTGGTCAGGACCCACAACAGTGGTTAGAGAAACACTGTCCTAAAACAGTTCAAACTCCTGACCTAACCACTGTCCATCATTCTGCGTCCATCTCAGACACTGTTGAGACCCCATCCAAAGCCTTGTTGGCTTTGGAGACCTTAATGAACTAATCCTTTTACTTCATGTGCAGGGAGCTTCTGCATGCTTTGATAGTCTTTGGTATGTAGATAGTGGAGGCTCCAGGCACATGACAGGATGTAAAGCCCTCCTCAAAGACTTTAAAATCCATGGAGGGGATGATATATCCTTTGGGAATAATAGTAAAGGAAAAGTTCTGGGGTCGGGTACAGTGGAATCTGGAAAAGTAAAATTTGAAAATGTCAATCTAATAGACAATCTAAAATTCAACCTTCTGAGTGTGTCCCAAATGAGTGACAAGGGTTTTGGGTCATTCTTCACAAAAGATTGTTGTAGGATTGTTGGACCAGAAATGGTCAAAAAGATTGAAGCAATAATCAAATCTGGTCAAACTAAACTTGTTGCTCAAAGAAGTGGCAATGTTTATGTTGTTGACATGTCAAAAGAGTGTCCCAGAAATGATGCCTGTCTGTTCTTAGCTGCCTCTAACAAAGAGACAGAACTTTGGCACAGAAGGCTGGGACACACAAATCTTAAGACAATCACAGAAATTTCAAAAAATGGTTTGGTGAGAGGCCTACCACAAAAATTGTTTTCATGTCCTGAACATTGCATTTCCTGTTTAAAAGGAAAACAGCATAAAAGTTCTTACAAGTCCATTGAAGAGTCCAAAACAACCCAGTGTTTGCAAATGCTACACATGGATTTGTTTGGCCCAGTTCAAGTCATGAGCCTCAAAAAGAAAAGATATTGTTTGGTTATTGTTGATGACTTTTCTAGGTTCACATGGACTTTCTTTTTGCACTCAAAAGATGAAACTGCAGGCATTTTGCAAGACTTTGTAATACAGGTTGAAAAGCAATTTGACCTTCCAATGAAAAGCTTCAGGAGTGACAATGGCACAGAATTCAAAAATGGGGAGTTGGATGCCTTCTGTGTGAAGAAAGGGATTGTAAGGCAGTACAGCATCCCAAGAACACCAGAGCAGAATGGGGTAGTGGAAAGGAAGAACAGAACTCTGATTGAGGCTGCCAGAACCATGCTTGCAGATTCAGGTTTGCCATTAACTTTCTGGGCAGAGGCAGTAAACACTGCTTGCTATGTTCAGAACAGAGTTTTAATAAACCCCAGGCACAAAAAGACTGCCTATGAAATTCTGTATAAAATTAAACCACTGATCTCATATTTCAAAGTGTTTGGCTGCCCATGCTTTATTTTGAACTTAAAAGATTCCATTTCAAAATTTGCAGCCAAAATTGATTGTGGTTATCATCTGGGATACTCAACCACTGCCAAGGCCTACAAAGTGTTCAATACACGGACCAAGGCAGTGGAGGAGACTTTGAATGTTAAGTTCAATGAACTCTCATCAATGAAAATCCCAGCAAACCCTGCAGATCTGTTTGATCTTGAAAAATTCACTTTTGAAAATACTGCTGTCAAGACTAACAATGCAGGTCCATCAGAAGATACAACACCAGACTATGGGTATGAAATCATCATCCCTCAAAGGTCTGCCACAAAGGGAAAAGCACCAGCTGTTCAAAACAGTTGTCAAAGCTCAACCACTGCTACCTCAACAGTTGTTGACCAAAGTAGCCCATCAACCACTGCTTCCACATCCTCAAACACTGCTGACAAAAGTCCTCAAACAGTGGATAAAAGTCAGCAGTTGTCCACTTCATTACCTCCCATACCACCACCTTTTGAAGCCACTGCTGGATCATCAAAGTCCCCAGCAGTGGTTAGCTCAGATGATACACATCTGCAGCCTTCACCAACCAATGCCATCATACCATACCAAGGAGATTTAATCTTCTTGAGATCTCATCCACCTGATCAAATCATTGGCAACATAAATGAAGGGGTGCTCACAAGGAGTCAAACCCAAAACATTTGTCTTTTTGCTGGTTTTCTATCACTCCATCAGCCAGTCAAGTACCAAGAGGCACTGAAAGACAACAGCTGGGTAGAAGCCATGCAAGAGGAGCTCCAACAGTTTAAAAGACAACAAGTATGGGAGCTTGTACCACTGCCAGAAGAGGTTAGTCCCATTGGCACAAAGTGGGTCTTCAAGAACAAAACTGATGAAAGGGGTATTGTTGTCAAGAATAAAGCCAGGCTTGTGGTTCAAGGTTACAGACAGGAAGAGGGGATTGATTATGATGAAACATTTGCCCCTGTTGCAAGATTGGAAGCCATTAGACTGTTCCTGGCCTTTGCTGTCAACCACAACATGAAGGTGTTTCAAATGGATATCAAAAGTGCTTTCCTCTATGGTACAATTCAAGAAGAGGTGTATGTTTGTCAACCTCCAGGTTTTGAGGATCCATTTTATCCAGATCATGTCTACAGGCTAAACAAAGCTTTGTATGGCTTGAAACAAGCACCAAGGGCCTGGTATGAAACTCTTTCCAACTTTCTACTCTCAAATGGTTTCAAAAGAGGTACCATTGATAAAACACTGTTTTTAAAATGGAGAGGGAAGGATTTAATGATTGTCCAGATTTATGTGGATGACATTATTTTTGGAAGCACATGTAACTCAATGTGTGAAGAGTTTAGAGAACTCATGACAACTGAGTTTGAAATGAGTGCTATGGGTGAGCTGCAATGCTTTCTTGGTCTCCAAGTACAGCAATTGCAAAATGGAACTTTCATTCATCAAAGCAAATATGCTAAAGAACTTTTAACCAAATTTGATATGAATGATTGTAAACCATGCAGCACACCCATGGCAACAAATAAGCTGGCCATGTCTGATGAAAAGGATGAGCTGATTGACCAAACACTTTATAGAAGCATGATTGGGTCTTTATTGTACCTAACTGCATCTAGACCAGACATTATGTTTGCAACATGTGTCTGTGCAAGAAGTCAATCAGCTCCCAGAAAATCAAATCTCATTGCTGTAAAAAGGATCTTCAGATACATAAAAGGTGCTCCCACACTTGGTATCTGGTATCCAGCTAATGGGAACATCAAGCTTTCAGGTTTCTCAGACAGTGACTTTGCTGGATGTCACACCACAAGGAAGTCCACATCAGGAGGGTGCCAGTTTCTAGGTGATTGCTTAGTTTCATGGCAAAGCAAAAAGCAAGCAGCTGTTTCAACATCCACTGCTGAAGCTGAATACATTGCTGCTGCAAGCTGTACAGCCCAACTCCTGTGGCTTCAAAATCAGTTGCTGGATTTTGGTATCACTGCCTTAAAAACACCACTCATGTTGGACAGTCAGGCAGCAGAAAATATCATCAAAAATCCAGTTTCCCACTCAACCACCAAACACATCGACATCAGACATCACTTTGTGAGGGATTGCTATGAAAAAGGTTTGATTTCTCTGCATCATGTCCCAACTAAAGACCAGCTAGCTGATGTGCTCACAAAAGCACTTGATACAGCCACTTTTGAAAGTTTGGTCTCTAGGATTGGGATGCTGAACATGGAATAACAAGCAACATCTTGTTTTTCGATGAATAAAAGCTACAAAATGTTTTCAGAAAATCAAAACTCCATCCTTAAAAATAGCTAAAAATGAAAAATTTTCATTAAAATCCTTAAAAGTCTGCCATTAACCACTGATTGTTCAAAAGTCTGCTTTCTTCAAAAGTCTGTCCACTACTGAAAGTCAACCCCTGCTCTCTCATTACCTTGATAAACTCTGTTGTTCGCAAGCAGTGTCTTATCCACTGATATGCTATCCACTGATAGTGAAAATCATGCACTGCTTTCATACCACTGCCTTCATCTGTTCCTATCACACAAGTACTGTCCTTCACTTTCAACAGGGGTTGTCACGTGGGCAGTACATATTGGTCAGACCTTTTGTAACGGCTGCCACCTCAGCATTCACTTTCTTCCCTATAAAATCCCCCACTCACCACCAAAACAGGGTTTTACTGTCGAATTGAATTCTTAAAAATTCTCTTCTCAAAGCAGTTTTTCATCTCATTTCTTCACAAATTTCTTCGATCAATCATCCTCAAAATGACAAAATCAAAGAAATCTTCAAAACCCTCATCCAAATCATCATCAAAAACAGCCTCTCAAAAGGCAATCTCCACTGAAATCCCATATAAACCATCTCACAATCTCCTGGGTCTTCTCACAAAACCAGGAACCACCAAAAAGTTCGATTCCATCATTGACATCATGGCAAAATCAAAGTACAAAACTTTGTTCATCGCAGATGCACCCATCTATTTGGCAACCCAAAGGGAGTTCTGGAAAAATGCAACCCTTGAAAAACAAGGAGACACTGCAACCACCATAAACTCTTCGATAAAGGGTAAAGTTGTCCAAATCACGCCACAATCCATTTCAGAGGTCTTTCAACTCGGTGATCAGGAAGGTAAAATTTCTTTCACTAAAAACGAGTTACAAACTGACTTCATTGAGAGAGGGTATGAAGCCACAATGATGAAGAAAATTACCTTAGAAAAAGGTTATTTTCCTTCTGCAACCAGATTTCTATTTCATACCCTCCTACTATGTGTTTCAAATAAAACCACTTCTTTCAATGAAATCCCTTTAAAGATTCAAAATCGGGGATATGCAATTCTTCAAGGAGAAAATTTTAACTATTCTAGGGAAATTTTTAAAGATTTGGTTAATAATGTTGACACAAAATCATTCTTACTGTTCCCAAGGTTTTTAAGTTACTATTTTTCAAAGAACTTCAGTAAGGATGATTTAGCTATAATAAACCAAGGTGATTCTACTCAAATAAACAGTTTAACAACTGAAACTTTTTCAAGAATGTTAGCACCTTGCAAAACACAAGCAGAGGTGCCTGAGCAGATTTTAGCAGTTACAACTGCTCCTCAGGTATCTGCTACTGAGCCCACTGCTCAAGGTGATCAAAGCAGCAGCACAACTGTTTTGAAACCCACACCTAAAATCACCAAAAAGCCAACAAAAAGAAACACACAAAAACCCACAAAACCCATCAAAAAGGCATCTCTGGAGGATGAGATACCAGAGCTCCTGCCAGTGACAACACAAAAGTCACAAGAAACCACTGCTGCTACTTCCTCACAGCAGTTGGTACAAATATCTCAACCCATAACCGAAACTCCTCCTGTTTCTTCACAAAAAGAACAGGTTGTACAAATAGGGTCTCCACATCATGATGCTCTGGAAACACTTGTTTCTATCACCCATAGTCCAATGCCCGGGACACATCCTATTTCTACACCAATCATCCCATCCAAAATTCCCTCACCAATAAAACCACTGTTGGATGCAATTGATTTGAACCAGGCATTAACCAGTCCTTCTCAATCACCTATCAATGAGAATATGCCTCAACCACTGACTGGGTCTGCTGTATCAATCTTTGCTAACCCACCAACACAACCTGAGGAGGTTGGACCCCTTGAGTTACAAGTAACTCTTGGTGGTAATCCAAGTGAAGCAGCCACTACAATTGTTACACCCACTGGGTTACATTTGGACAGTGGTTACATTAATAAGACTTCCTTGGAGGCAATTCCTTTCATAGCACCTCTGCCAACCACCAGTGGATTTATTTATCCTACTGGCAACATCAAAAGGTTGTCAAGTGTTGAAGGAAGAAGACCCCAGTACCAAGAAAAAGGGGCATCAGTGGTTAATGTTTGGAGTATACTCCCTACATCTACCACTGATAAAACCACTACTAGTGGGAAATCAGATGATCCCATTAACTTGGGTGATGGTTTAAAATACCAGAAATTGACGGATCATATTGCAAAGCTTGATAACTCTGTTGCAGAACTCAAAGATATGCTACAACAGGTGTTACAAGTTCAGAAGGTACAATCAACTGCTGTTCCACCTCAAGCACCTGCTCCACAAAGGGCACCTGCTACAAATGAGCTCTGGAATCTATTTCAATCTTTTCTCCAACAACAAGCACAATTAGCAAATCAGCAACATGAAAAACATGTACAACAGCTGAGAAATGCAATGGAGTCAAGGTTCAAGAACACTCAGGCTGATTTAAAGGCTCTCAAAACTCAGATCTTGCACACCACTGGCACTGCTCCTCCAAAAGTACGCTACATTTATCAACTCCCAGAAGATAATGCCAAAAAGGGGGAGAAAATTAAGGAGTGGAAAAAGAAGGGTATAGAAGATGGTCTCTATCTTGAACCAGAGAATTCAAACATGACCAAAAAGATCCCTTTGCCAGATGGCAGCAAGAAAATTGATGTGACAACAAATGCACTAGCAGAAGCAGTTGCAAGTGTAAAAAGGGATAGAGAGGCCAAAAGGAAAGCCAGGGTGGACAGAATGGATCATCCAGATCAGGGTACTTCTGGGTCAAAGGATCATGAAAATCCTGTTGAGGAAAAGAAGAGGCCTACTAGAAAAGTAAGGCAACCCAAATCCATTCCAACCAGACGTTCAAAGTCTGCTCAAAAACCACCATACAAAACAGCTGATGCAATAGGAGTTACAAAAACTACTGCTTGCCAAACAGTTGTTCCATCAACACACACCACTTCAACACACACAACATCCACTGCTTTACCATCATCACCACCAAAAACAACACCTGCTGACATACAGCAGAAGACAGCAGATGTTATAACATCTGTTGTACTGACAACAGTGGTTGAAACACCAGTTGTTTCAACAGCTGTTAGTCTATCACAATCCACTACCACTATATCTACCACCACTGTTCCATCCAAAGATGATGACAATTCACCACCACAAACATCTTCAAAATCTTCAGCTCTTGTCACAATACCAAAACCTGTTCCTCTCTCTTCAGTTCCAATGTACAAGCCTTTACCTCCTGCCGGTGTTCAATTTCCTCTTGAACTAGCAGCTGTTAGAGATGAAATAAAATCCTTTTACTATGAGGATGACCCTGCCAAAAGGAGTTTGCCATCAATAAAGGGATATCCCTGGCCTAAAAATGTTGATGAATACTTGGAAATCAAGGCCAAGCAAGCAGAGGATATCTCAAAAAGAAACACACAAGGGAAATCTGACAAAGAAATTTCAAGAAATTATCAATATCTGCTCACACAAGTCAGATCCCTAGAACAATTTGCAAAAAATGTCAGTCAACAAATTTCTGAAAGAGCAGCTGAAACTCTGAAGAAAGACTACATTGAAAGCATCATGGCTCACAAGAAGTACAAAGGAGAGAGATATATGTACAAAGAGTGGATTGTTCCTGAGCTTGAAGATGAAGCTGCAAGAATTCAAGACATGATAAAATGGAAGGTCACTCACACTCCTCCTGACTGGGCAAAGTTTAGAAAGAATGTACATGACAAACAGGTAGAACTGCAAAGAATGAAAGAGGAACTGGTTGCTGCTGATTATGGAAACAAAAGACAAGTTGCTAGATGGAAAGAAGATGTGGTCAGGGCTACTTACAAAAAGTTGGAACAATTAAGAAAGAAAGATCCCACAGTTCCTCAAAAGCCTGACTATTCTAAAGCAGAGATTTCTAAAAGACCACCAAAGCTGCAAGTCAAAAGAACCACTGCTCCAGCTGGTGCTGCCATCTACAAAAGAAGGAGCAAAAACCAGTTTAGCATGGAAACAATTCAGGATCTATTAGTTGGAGATGCCATTGTAAAAGCAGGCACGGAAGTAATGATAAAAGAAGATCTTGAATTGGAACAATCTGCAAGTGCTGCTCAGCCAGCTATGAACAGGCCAGCCTCTCCAAATACTTCTGCAAATAAACATCTCCCAAGAAACCCACCAGGCTAAAAAATACAAAAGTGGGAAACTGACAAACAGACCTGCGTATTGACTTTGCTCAGGTCTGGTGGAGTAGTGGAGAAAATATCAAGGGAACAAGCTCTTGGCCTGAGTCTTGAAGATTTGCAGGATCTCCTTGATCTTCCACTTAGCAGGGATGATGAAGATACAGATGCCCTAGACTTTGAATTACAATTTAAAGGTCAGATAAGGGAACTGTTGATGAGGCAATAAAGTATTCCACAAATAATGAAGAGTTTTGGCATTATCTGTTCCAGGGGGAGATTGTTGGGATTGAACCCTATCAGAGGAACAGATAATTAAAGCCAAAACTGGATCAGAGCAGTGGATCCAGAATAAGCAGATGATTACAGTTAGTTCATGCAAATTTCTCCCCTTGAAAGTGGATTTGTATCTGCTGACCTCCTATCTACTGATCTTACCAAGTGCTGATCCACAACTGCTGCCTTGCATCTACTGCCAAATGTTAAAGACTGATAGAAGACCAAAGCTCTGCTGACTCAATCTACTGCCTTGAGTCAAGTACTGCTGATCCGGACAAGTACTGCTGGATTCACAGCAGTGGAAGGATGCAGCAGCTGTTTAAGTGTCTTTTATGTAATAAATTGTAATAGCAGTAGTTACTACATCAGTGTTTGTATAGATCAGAGGTTAGAGTTTGTTAGGAGGTTAGATGTCACTTTCATGGTGACGTCAGCTAAGATGCTCAGTGGTTTGCAAGTGCCTATAAATAGTTCAGTACTTTGTACTGTTCTATTAGCTCTTTTGATCACATCGTCTTCTTTGCACGAACAAACTACTGAGCTCTGGCTGAGGGGGAGTTTGCATTCATTCATCAATCATTGTAATCGTTGTTGAAACAAATTCAATCTTTCGATTCATTGTGTAAAGATGTTTGATTAAAGTATTACTCTCGTTTGATTGTATGCAAAGTTTGCTTTCATCTTAATTCCGCTGCACAACTCTTCCATTTTCATCTTAATTTCAAACGAAAATACAATCAAAAAGAAACTCAGATCCAACAATTTCCATCTTCGCATTTATTGCACGTTAATTGTTTTAGTTGATTGTTTATATGACTTGTTTGTTTCGCAACGATACACCTTTCTAATATGTTAAACCGTGTTTGAATTGTATGATATATATATTGTGTGCATTAAGTGTGTTTAACATATTGTTGTGCAATAGGAACATGTATGTTAATAATATGAACATGTGTGAATATAATAGTGTATTGTATTAATATGGTGTTAGTGGACATTAAAAACAACAAACAAGGAATCCACGAAATTTTTCCCTAGCCGAAAACACCCCCAAATGAAAACACATGTGTGTTTTCGTCCAACTGTGGCCGACGTAAATCAAATGGGCTTTAGGCCCAGTAGTGGATCACTTACTTATTACTTTCAACCTATACATGAATTGTTTTTATTCGGCAAACCCTAACTATCACCCTCAAGTCGACGGTAACCTTTTCTCTTATTCAAAGCCAGATCTCTTGTTAATCATTCGGAGTTCGGTTAGTGACTTTCATATTTGGTTGTTTCAGATCTGAATATATATTGTTATGCTATTGGTTGTGTTCTTGAAGGAATTGTATATGATTTGATCACTATATGATTGTATGCGAAACATGATTAGATTGTTTGACATATGTGATGAATCGATATGAATTATTAGAATTGTATGTATTATCATGTGAATAATGTTGCAACCTACTACATTTTTGGTCCAATAATAGCATGGGGACACCTACAATGGTCGGCCATTGATGTTGAATTTGATAAAAGAAATGATGATGAGCACATGACTTTGAACTGATTGTATATTAGGGTTTTTATGTAAAAGATATGACAACATGGGACAAATAAACACATGGGGGCTGAAATATGATAATTGATAATAGTATAGGATTGTCTCTTGTGATTAATGGCCGACAACTATGTTTGTTAATAAGTTTTCATTGGGCCACACTCTTGTGACTAATCTTTGCTAGTAGTAGGCCACACCCATGGAGACGGTCAAGGCTGCATAAGATTTTGTGTAGGGTTTTCATGTTTTGCTATAACTGTTGATGATGACGGTAATTGGGGTTTCTGCACGTAACTGTTTTATGACGTAACTGATATAGTCTAACGAAACGGTGATCACGGCGAAACAGGAGGGCGTTTCGCCGAGGGTAATCGACGAAACAGGATTGTGATTCGCCGAAGGGGTGTCCGACGAAACAAGTGTGTTTCGTCGAGTGAAAAATCAGTAGTAACCTAGTTTAATTATGTTAGAGTTAACTGAGTTAGTTAACTGCCGTTAAATGTTGTGCATGACTTGTATGATCATTGAATACGTGCAATGTGCTACTCGATGAATATTAATGCATTGTCCACTGTGATTATACTTATACGTGAACTGCGTGAATGCGAACTGATTATGTACACATGCGTACTTTAGGACGTGATTGATTAACTGTGAGCACATACTTAGCATACCGAGCAAACCAAGGTGAGTTTACACTCTTACCAAGGCATGGGATTCCCGGGTTGGGAATGGGTTTGGATGATTACTTATGCTTGAGTTGTTATTGGAATTACATACCATAGGCCTCGGGAGAGGAAGGTTATTGGTAGATACTGCTAGACTAGTGATACCTATACTTCTCTTCGCACACACGCCGGGATTGGCTGCGATAATAGAACTAATCTTCGCACACATGCCTGGAATGGCTGCGAACCATACTTTAAACTTCGCACACATGCCGGGTGGGCTACGATACAAATATACCTAGTCTAGAAAACATGGGAAACCCCCACAATCTTCGCACACATGTCTAGGAGACTGCGATTTAAGTACATACGATATATGGGTTACTAAACGAACACACGGTTTACAATACAATTACTATAACTGAACAACCAACTGTGAACTCGCTAAACTAGTTGTTGACTCTCTGTTACATGCCTTGCAGGACCTTAGGTACATATGGAGCTTGCACAGGAGGCACGGTCGTTGTGGACATGGATCGTGAATGTTTTGTTAATCATTATAACATTTCATACTTAATACTTATGTTGGGCTTTTTACATTATTGCTTCCGCTACACACTTGTTTATGTTCGGTTTTGAAAACACCTATTGTATTGATGAACGACATTTACTATTTACTTATATGTTCAATATGATTGGTGGCTTGATCCTGGTCAGTCACGCCTCCAAGCGGTGATACTCCGCGTGTGGATTTTGGGGGTGTGACACGCAAGCTCTAGATGTCATAGTCTGTTGAACAATAATTTCTTTTTATTTGATCCGCCTGTGGATCTTTTACTTTCCGTTGTAATACTTGATATTACGTATTATTCGGAATGTAATATATTTATCTTTTGCTTCCGCTGTGCATTTATATATATTGTGTTGTTTGACTATTATGTTGCCAACCACGTCACGATACTCCCCACCGGGCCCACCGGTGACACGTGGAAATCGGGGTGTGACAGGTTGGTATCAGAGCCAACACTGAGTGAATTAAACACTAGCCTTTTGTGTTTAATCTCAGTTACACAGTTGCACATTCTTGAGTCTAGACAAGAACATAAGACTAATCCAAATTCGTTTCATTGTCTTTTAATTACTTCTCAGTTATTTTTTTTATTAGCCTTTGCATGGGCAAGTCATTTTATTAGAAGTCCCGTTTAGGGCAACCATATACTTGTTTAAATTTTAAAGGAATGATTATGTTTAAAAATATCATTCCTATATTATAAGATCTACCATTATAATAAAATGGAAAAATCTAAAAAAGGACGCGACCTAGCCATACGTCACATTAAGACAGGGCCAAGATGGTAGTTCCATAATTAGATTCAGATCCTTGTTAACAGTTCAATTTAGAAATTGTTCTGCGTTAATTATTAAAAAGAATCTAAAGAGTAAAACCTAGCCTAAATGTCATTATGGACATGGCCAAGATGGTAAAACTTATTTAAGAGATTCAAATTTTGTTAAACATATGAAAGCATATTAACATGCTTGACAAAGTGTGATACGATGAAAATCACATAAGTCATTTTTAATTGGGTTATTCTAAATTCCCTTATTTATGTAATCATCCCTTATGGATGAAGTGCCCACGGGCTATGATTAACGTCCTCTGAGACTAAAGACAGAGGTAGCCTACAACCACCTGTCAAGAAAAGGTAATGAACTTTGATTCAAACCTTAATGCCTTGATTCTCTGAAATCATGGCTTATAAATTAAACTTGTCTACGTGACTAGGCCTTTTGTGCTATTATTAACTTATAATTTAGGATTATGATAAAGATCCTGAACAATTTTTATATTTAACAAATTAACTAAAATGTGTATTAAAAGCATGGTTAATAAATCGTTTAAGAACGATAGTACTGTAAGGGCTTCTAAATAAACCTTGCCCTTATCTTCTTTTTGTAGCAACTAAGACTACATGGCTGACTCTGACGAGATAAACAGTCATCCTTTGGAAAACCGCGATGATAATGATCGGATTAATATAACCAAAGGAGAGCTTCGTTCACTAATTGACACAACTGTATCTAAAGCTGTAGAAGATCAATTTAAGGAGTATAGTGGGACGCATAGTCGAGCCTCATCTATACCCCACTCTAAGTCTGTCCCTAAAACTCATTCAGAGCCTCATAACAAGCCGCCCTCTAAGAATGAAGGGCCAAAGAAGGATGATGATCGACATTCATCAAATGAACACAGTGTTCCATCCAAGAAGATAGCGTTCGATAATGAACCACGTACCAAGTCTTGTACCTATAAGTACTTTGTTTCCTGTAAACCCCGAGATTTCACTGGGGAGAAAGGAGCAGTAGATTGTATGATCTGGTTGGATGAAATGGACACGGTGGTGGAAATCAGCGGTTGTGCTGAAAGGGATGTAGTAAAGTATGTATCCCAATCATTCAAAGGAGAGGCACTAGCTTGGTGGGGGTCTCTCATTCAAGCTGCTGGGAAGATCCCGCTCTACAACATGTCATGGGAGCAGTTTGTTACCCTCATTATGGAAAACTACTGCCCTCAACATGAGGTCGAAGGAATTGAATCTGATTTCTTATCATTGGTGATGACAAACTTAAACTGTCAAGCTTACCTCACCAGTTTCAATACCATGTCCAGACTGGTTCCTTACCTTGTAACACCAGAGCCCAAGCGAATTGCTCGCCTCATTGGGGGTTTAGCCCCAGAAATCAAGGCCAGTGTTAAGGATTCAAGACCTGCTACGTTTAGGTCGGCAGCTGATCTCTCTTTATCCCTTACTCTAGATGCGGTCAGGTTGAGATCGCTAAAGAAATCTGAAGAAAGTAAGAGGAAGCGTGAGGATGATAACTCACGAGGGTCAGAGAAGAAGCACAAGGGAAACACCGACTCTAAGAAGTCTGGGTCTGGAAGGAATAGTCAGCGGACAGAGGAAAAGCCAAAGTGCACGAATTGCCAGAAACGCCACTTTGGAAAGTGCAGACTTGAGTCTGATTCTAAGTCAGGAGCACCTGCATGTGGGATATGCAAATCTAAAGAGCACAAGACGATAGAGTGCAAGAAGATAAAAGATGCCACATGCTACAACTGCAATGAGAAGGGGCACATAAAGACCAACTGCCCTAAGTACGCCAAGAAGCCTGAAGAGGCTAAGAAGACTAATGCTAGAGTCTTTCGATTGGATGCCAAAGAAGCGATTCTAGATGACAATGTGATTACAGGTACTTTTCTTGTAAATGATGTCTTTGCAAGAGTACTATTTGATTCAGGCGCTGATAAGTCGTTTGTAGATCGTAAGTTTTGTGAATTGCTGAAATTACCTGTCAAAACCTTAAATGTGAATTATGAGGTAGAGTTAGCGGATGGTACCATAGAAACCGTCTCAACTGTGTTAGATGGATGTGTTATATCCATTAAGAACCACTCTTTTCCTCTGTCTCTACTTCCATTTAAGTTAGCGGGTTTTGACATAGTTCTGGGTATGGACTGGTTATCTCACAACCAGGCCCAAATTGTCTGCAACAAGAAACAAGTGGTCATAAAGACTCCGTCTGGTGAATCACTTACCATTCGGGGAGACACCCAGTATGGGCTGCCTGAGCAAGTGACTATGCTCAAGGCTTCAAAATGTTTAAAGAGGGGTTGTGTCATCTACATGGCACAAGTGATTATTGACGAGCCGAAACCCAAGATTGAAGATATCCCAGTCATTTCTGAATACCCTGAAGTGTTTCCTGAAGATCTACCTGGTTTACCACCAGATAGGCAAGTAGAGTTCAGAATTGACATCATCCCCGGAGCCGCAACTGTTGCTAGAGCACCTTATAGGTTGGCGCCCACAGAAATGAAGGAATTGAGGACACAACTGGATGAACTGCTTGCTAAAGGTTTCATTAAACCTAGTTCGTCTCCATGGGGAGCGCCAATCCTATTTGTGAAGAAGAAGGATGGATCGATGCGTCTGTGCATCGACTATCGTGAGCTTAATAAAGTCACGATAAAGAATAGGTATCCTCTGCCCAGAATCGACGATTTGTTCGATCAATTGCAAGGGGCAAGTTATTTCTCGAAGATTGATTTGAGGTCAGGCTACCATCAACTGAAGGTCAGAGATGAAGACGTGCACAAAACTGCATTTAGGACTCGTTATGGTCATTACGAGTTCCTAGTGATGCCTTTTGGGCTCACTAATGCACCGGCCGCATTCATGGATCTCATGAATCGCGTTTGCAAGCCGTACTTAGATAAGTTGGTCATCGTTTTCATCGACGACATTCTTATCTATTCGAAGAATCAAGCTGACCATGAGAAACACCTTCGATGTATTCTCAAACTCCTGCATCAGGAGAAACTCTATGCCAAATTCTCTAAATGTGAATTTTGGCTACGAGAAGTCCAATTTCTTGGACATGTGGTCAGTGAGCGTGGTATCCAGGTGGATCCCGCTAAGGTTGAAGCCGTAATGAACTGGCAAGAGCCAAAGACGCCTACAGAGATTCGTAGCTTCCTGGGATTGGCAGGATATTACCGGCGTTTCATTGAAAATTTTTCAAGGATTGCTGCACCCCTAACCTCCTTAACTAAGAAGAAGGTTAAGTTTGTTTGGGGCCCTAAGCAGCAAGAATCCTTTGATATTCTGAAGCAAAAGCTAAGCAACGCCCCGGTACTGACATTGCCAGATGGAATAGAAGAATTTATGGTTTATTGTGCTGCTTCGCACACTGGCATGGGGTGTGTGCTTATGCAGAAAGGCAAAGTTATTGCCTACGCTTCACGACAATTGAAAGTGCATGAAAAGAATTACACCACCCATGACTTGGAGTTGGGTGCCGTTGTATTCGCACTAGGCATTATCTTTATGGGATCAAGTGTGTGATCTATTCTGATCACAAGAGCCTTCAGCATCTGTTTAATCAGAAGGAATTAAACATGAGGCAACGCCGTTGGATGGAAACTTTAAATGATTATGATTGTGAAATTAGATACCATCCCGGCAAGGCGAATGTAGTCGCCGATGCCTTGAGTAGAAAGGAGAGGGTGAAACCCATCCGAATCAATGCCAAGCGCATGGAGATAAAGAATAATTTGATTGAAAGGTTGTTAGCTGCACAGAAAGAAGCTGTGTTGGAAGCTAACTATCCTAAAGAAAAGTTAGGAGTAACTGAGGAGCAGTTAACTCTTAGCAAGGACGGAATTCTAAGATTAAATGGACGAATATGGGTTCCAATCTATGGAGGACTTCGAGATGTCATCCTCCAGGAAGCCCATAGTTCCAAATACTCCGTTCATCCTGGAGCTGATAAGATGTACCAGGATCTAAAGGCAAATTATTGGTGGATAAATGCTTGACATGTGCGCAAGTCAAAGCCGAGCATCAAAAGCCATCAGGCTTGCTACAACAGCCTGAACTTCCTACGTGGAAGTGGGAAATGGTAACCATGGATTTTATTACCAAGTTACCTAAGACCAGGAAAGGAAATGATACAATATGGGTTATAGTTGATAGACTGACTAAGTCAACACATTTCTTACCCATCAAGGAGACTTATAGCTCCGACATGTTAGCCCAGTTATACGTTGATAAGATTGTAGCCTTACATGGCATACCTGTGTCTATTATCTCTGACCGAGATACTAGATACACGTCACATTTTTGGAAGAGTTTCCAACAATCTTTGGGCACACGTTTGAATTTTAGTACGGCTTATCATCCTCAGACTGACGGTCAGATTGAGCGTACTATTCAAACGTTGGAAGACATACTACGTGCATGTGCGATCGATTTGGGTGGTAGTTGGGATAGGAACCTACCATTAATCGAATTCTCCTACAACAATAGCTACCATACCAGCATTAAGGCTGCGCCCTTCGAGGCATTATACGGTAGAAAGTGTAGATCGCCCGTTTGTTGGGCGGAAGTTGGAGATGTCCAATTATCTGGACCAGAGATAGTGTTCGAAACGACGGACAAGATTGTCCTGGATTCGTGACTGTCTCAAAGCTGCCCGGGATAGGCAGAAGAGTTACGCTGATCCAAAGCGTAAGGATTTTCACTTCGAAGTAGGTGACAAAGTCCTACTTAAAGTGTCACCCTGGAAAGGAGTGATGCGGTTTGGTAAGAAAGGCAAGCTAAGCCCGAGATACATAGGACCTTTCGAGGTTATCGAACGTGTCGGGTCAGTTGCCTATAAGTTAAACTTACCGGAAGAGCTCAGTGGAATTCACAATGTGTTCCACATCTGCAATCTGAAGAAGTGCTTCGCTGACAAATCACTGGTTATACCACATACAGATGTGCATATAGATGAGAGCTTGAAGTTTGTGGAAAAACCTTTGTCGATTGAAGATCGACAGGTAAAGAAGCTTAGAAGGAAGCATGTACCTATTGTAAAGGTCAAATGGGATGCCCGTAGAGGTCCCGAATACACGTGGGAGGTTGAATCCACGATGAAAGAAAAGTACCCTTATTTATTTCAGTAAATCTCGGGTCGAGATTTATTTTAAGGGGGTGAGGATGTAACACCTCGAAAATTCACGTCCTATAATGTGTAGACACGTGTCAAATGTTTAAACGTGTGAAAGAAATATTATAGAAGGACTAAAGTTGACAATCATGGAAAGTATGTGGATATACGTATTCTAAATGTCAAAAGTGAATAAATATAATGTACATTAACCCTACATGGTGCCATACCTTCAAATGAATAAATCATGGATCATACAAAGCTAAAAGTGAGAGATTACAAACTACAGGGGCTAAATGTGTCAACATGTTTAAGTTATACCTCTGAATGACCTTTTGACAAACCCGAAGCTTTGTAACGGTTAATTATGCTCACTAGAATGCACGATTAAAATTTCATAAAGTTTCGTTATCGTATGAGAAAGTTATGATCAAATTCGTGTACGAGGGGTTAAAGCGTAAACGTTGAAAGTTAGGACTTTTCGGGTAACAATAAAGTTAACCGGGGACTTAACAAAGTGGGTATATGTTTCAAAGCCCTTATAGATCAATTGTGAGGGTTCATAATGCAATAAACAAGTGCCTAATCGAATTTTGAAGAGCCAAGGATCAAATCGCAAAAATCTAAAAATGTGGATTTTGTGCAGAAGGGGCCTAGTGCGACGCGAGGGGGGCCTAGCATCACGCTAGGGGTGCCCAGCTTCGAATTTGTTGGCTGTTGCCTGCCCTTGCCTTCATGCGCGCCTTAAATCGATTTTCCACATTCCTCTTGACCCCTAAACGACCCCTAAACATCTAGGACACTTGTTGGAAGGGTATGGTGAGTTGTAGACCCCAAGTGTCAAGGATTTGTGGTGAAATTATCACTATAAAAGGCCATGAGTAGCAACCTTTGTTCTTCACATCTTCTTCAAGTTTTCTGATCATTCCTGGAGCTCAAGCCTGCTTCCAAGTGGTCACTAATCAAGCTTAGGACTTCAGTAAGTTACTTAACCTTCTTTAATAATGTTTAGCTTAGTTATTTAGCTAAAAGTCAAACCGTCGTAATTACGGTTTGACTTCGATATTAGTCAACAATTGCTCAGTCATATCTTGAATTAAAAGTAGTTATAAGTTGGTAATTATGTGGGTAATAAACCCTCAAAAGGGTTCCCCCTGATTTCCACTCTAACCAGGTCAAAAGTCGGGTCAAACTTGCTAAGAAAAAGTCAACAGGATACTTAAATTACAATTTATGCATAATTAGCAATGTAGATCATATACAACCTGTTTGATCATTGTTATAACTTAGTAATAAGTGTAAGAACATGTCTAAACATGTTCAACCCGACAATTTCCTGTTTAGACCCGGTTCGGAACCGAAAGTCGCATAGTTTGACTTTCACTTTGACTTTCAGTTCTGATCCGTTTTGGTATGAATTAGAAATACCTAAGAGCTTCATTTGGACCAGGTTACATGCTAGTATAACCCTCTGTGATTATACACCTCGGATCATTAGGTATCCAATTAATATGCATGATTCCGTTAATTGCTCATATGTTGACCATTATGCCCTTTTCACTTTAAAACGTGATTTTTGGAAATGTAAAAGAGTAGAAACCTTAAATACTGATATATAAACTTGGATACAAAATTTGACATCAGTTTGAGGTGTAGGTTAAGAGTTATGCTCGTTAGCGTAAAGTTAAAGCTTTATGTTAATAAAACGACGTATTTAGCGTATAGCCTACTTAAACATACTTTTTGATATCAAAATCTTTACCCACTGATGTAATATATTATTTTGGGATTTTTAAATATTTTTATTAAATTTTAGGCTGAGCATAACTTATAGTCGTAGGCTTAATCCGGTAATTGTCGGTTTTGCCCTTACGGGCTATAAAATGAGTTTTACATATCTAAACGACTCCAAACCTTTTGCTACTGATCACATATGATAAATAAATTATTTTAAGCCTTCTGGAAATATAAAAATATCAGATTTATGTATCAAACCCGGAAATGGCCTCTAATCGCCTTTTTAAGCGTTTTTAACGCATAGTATGTACTAAAACTATTTTAAACATACAAGGGTTGATACCTACTGATATTTGAGGAAAATTATAATATTTTAACAGTAAGCAAAGGTTGTTAAACTCAGACTTCAGTTTTGAGCTTTTCGGCTTATGTGAAATTACCAAAATACCCCTACGGGGCATAGTTTGCGATTAAATTCATTTCGGGCATAATAAAAGACATCTTACTGATGTCACAACATATATGAAGCATATTAACTTAGGAAACCTGTAAATGGCTCATATGAATACCCGTTACGCTTATTACGCGTTCGGTTCGGTTTATGTAACTAGTTTACATAAACTAGCCTAAACGGGCCAAACCTTATCGGTTTTATCTCAAAATCCAGAGTGTGTACGAAAAACCCATATTAAGCAAGTCTCCAAACTTGCCGGGTCTAAATCACATTCTATCCGGTCTTCGCTTGATAGTGCGTACGAACCGTATCATTGAAACTAACCGGTCTAAGCTAAGGCTTAATTAAGGACCCGTTAGAAAGCTAATAGGTTATTATAAACCTTCGTTCCAGATTAGGAGCCCAGTAAAAGTACTTGCATTTTGCTGTATTTGATTGATACTTTGCTCAGGTAAATACTCTTAACTTATTTCCCTATACGGGCTTGGGATACGGTACTATAAAAGTATCGCTTGGTCGGGTGTATGTAGTCATTTAAATCGGATTGTGATTGATGTATTTACATAACTTGTTTAATATGTATTATTTGGTGTATGGCCTTTGGGGGTTAAATGACCATGTCCCGGATATCCTTGGCATCATTCGAAGTAATGGCCACGACCTAAGCACGGGGTGTAGGCGTACACCTGACAGTTGCATTATGTAAAACCTGGTAATCCACTCAGAGGTATCATCCTTGTGGGAATTATACCGAAGCCGGTAATCCACTTAAAGGATGATAGCCTGTGGGCATTATACCTGTGGCGTGTCACTTAATCTGTCCTGATGGACGACAAATAAGTAAAATTGTATACATGATTATTTCAATAATTGTCCCAAGTTATAAAAGATATTTGTGCCGAAGTGCATTCAAACCAATTTACAAACTCTTTTCAAAATGAGTCAGTTAAGTTGTATTTACCAGTGTAAACTGACGTATTTTCCAAAAAGGCTAAGTGCAGGTGCTAGACGAAATAGGCTGGCTACTCCAGGCATCATTACTCAAGTCTCGCAAGCTCTAGATGTCAAAGTCTGTTGAACAATAATTTCTTTTTATTTGATCCGCCTGTGGATCTTTTACTTTCCGTTGTAATACTGGATATTACTTATTATTCGGAATGTAATATATTTATCTTTTGCTTCCGCTGTGCATTTATATATATTGTGTTGTTTGACTATTATGTTGCCAACCACGTCACGATACTCCCCACCGGGCCCACCGGTGACACGTGGAAATCGGGGTGTGACAGATGGCCATTTGATCGGATGGCTATTCGATTGAAAGTGATATTCTTTGAAGTTTTGAGAAATTGTTTAAGTGTTGAACTTGCAAGTCACCTGGTCGAATAGTCATTCGATTGGATGGTCATCCGTTCGGATGGCTATTCGATCGGCGAACTAGTGTTTTTGAAAATCTTGTAAAATTTTCTAAGTTAAACGTTTTGCGGTTTAACGGAGACGGCGTGACGACGTGTTAAACAGCGGAAACCATACCATGTCCAACTCAGTCGATCGGATAGGAATCACCCCATTCGATCAGACTTAACTGTTCTGACGGAGTTTCATGTTCAATCCGAGAATCGGTCGTCTCTTCAGTAGAAATCCATTCTCAGTCCGGTTCTCTACTAGAGAATGAGTAGAAACCGGAATGAGTCCAGATTCTAACGATTTTGAGTAGAAAAGTGAAGAATGTTTCAGAAAAGTTTGAATCCAGTTGAATAGTGTTTAGTTTTAGGCGAAATCAGTGTAAAACATGTAGAAACCTTTAGATCCGAACCGTTCTTGATGAGGTGAGGTCACACTTCAGTGTTCATAAAAACCCGAGGCGATGTCACCCTAAAACAGCCCAAATCAGGTGATTTCATGGTGAAACTGTAAGATTTGATGAAGGAGATGATGAGAAAGTGTGTGCTGATGATGGAAGTACAAGATTTAGAGTGAAAACTTACAAGAATCGTGAGGAATCGAGAGAAAAGAGCTTGAGAGTGTGCTGGTCAGATAGGGTTGTCACATCAATGAACAGTTGATGTGACAGGGGGTATTTATAGTGTGAGAGGGTGAAAGGCGATGCAGGGTTAAGTGGATCGGATAGCCATTCGATCGGATGGTCATCCGGTCGGATGTCCATTCGATCGAATGGTCGTTCGATCGGTTGGCTTGCGCGGGTTAGTTTTCCAACTTTTGTTTCGTGCGTTGAGCATTGCGTTGCGTTTAAGCGAGTTGCGAGTAAGCGACGCGATTGTATTAAACATTAGTTACACAAATAACATAACACATAATAAGCATAAAAGTAATCTGCGCTTAGAGTTTTTGGTGGGATTGCGTTGCGGTAGAGTTGTGATTGCGTTTGCGAATAACATCCCAAAACATATATAAGGCACACACAAGTAAGCACACAATAACACACAGAACAATTACCAACAGTTGCGATGCGATAGCGATGTGATAGCGTTTAGTAGTAATAGCGTTTAGTTGCGTTTATCGCATTGTTACTTCACATAATAATAAATCGTAGTCTAAAATAGCGTTGACTAATATATCGATTATCGAAAAAAGGCTAAACTAGTTTTCGTATATCGAGAGTACAAGCAATGATTAAGCAAGAAAAGACAGATCTGAATAATAACCTGACTTTTACAATGACTTTGACTTGTACTTTGACTTTGACTTCGGAGAGTCGGGTTGTTACAGCCTCCCCTACTTTAGGGAATTTCGTCCCGAAATTAAGGCGCATGCATAACGAAGAGATGTAGGTATTTAGCCTTCATATCACTCTCGAGTTCCCAAGTGAACTCGGCGCCGCGTTTGCCTTCCTAGCGAACCTTCACTATAGGAATGCGTGAGTGTCGGAGTTTCTTAGTCTCTCGGTCCATGATCTCTACTGGCTTTTCCACGAAGTGTAATGTTTCGTCCACTTGCAGATCCTCAAGAGGAACATGTAAATTCTGCTCGGCTAGACACCTTTTGAGGTTCGAAACGTGGAAGGTCGGATGTACGTTGCTGAGTTCCTCCGGTAATTCGAGTCTGTAGGCCACTTTGCCAATTCTCTCCAGAATTTTAAAGGGTCCAACGTATCGAGGTGCTAGCTTTCCTTTCTTAACGAATCGGATCACCCCCTTCCAAGGTGAAACCTTTAGGAGTACGTGATCGCCAACTTCGAACTCAAGGGGCTTGCGGCGTTTATCGGCGTAACTCTTTTGATGACTCTGAGCTTTCAGGAGATTGTCGCATATCTGGAGGATCTTGTCAGTCGTTTCTTGCAATAACTCAGGACCGGTAAGTTACGCGTCTCTGATCTCGTGCCATACAATAGGCGATTGACATTTTCTTCCATATAGTGCCTCAAATGGTGCCATTTGAATGCTAGAGTGATAACTGTTGTTGTACGAGTGATGTGCTAAAAGTGGTTTAACTAAATTAACTAAATTAAACCCTAAACTAGACTCTCTAAGTTTTAAATTTATAAAACTAAGACTCTCTAAAACCTAAACCACACGGCCGGCAAGTGTACCGATCGATGCAGTATAGCCTAAGGAAGTCCGAGTATCAAACCCAAGAGACTCTACTAAATTACGCTAATGACTCTATCTAGACTTAGACTGACACGGACTTAACTAATTTGTTTATTTGATGAGGGGGGTTTCTAAAAATCCTAAATAAATAATAAAATAATGCAAAAAGACTAGACACGAACTCGAACGAAGACTTTGACCAGTGGTGATGAAGACTACCTAGGCTAGACGCAAGCTAAACTCAGAATGGATTTCTATTCGATGATTTTGTGGTATGGAACCGGGATCTTTGGATACTAAACCTATTAAGACACCACTAAGCCCCTCAAACACTCTCAAGGCGATTCTTGTGGCACTACCTAGGCTGTTACGCTTACCGGTTTTCTAGATTTCCTCACAGTCCTCTAGTTTCTTGAAAGTGCCTATATAAGACGATCTACCCCACATCGCGAAAGTCTAAAGCAACTACGGGTTTTAATCTTGGTTTAATAGACAATGGAATGTTTAAGGACTTATAAACCAAACCGAGACCTATTAATAACCTCGAGCCTCACAGCGACAAGATTAGCAGAACACTTGATTTTTTTAAATTACCGAATACTACTTCTAAGGTTACTTACTAGATTTTCACCCTAAAGGATTAATGATCTATTACGTGATAAAGACCGTCACCTAAATCTACAACCCTAGCACAACCCTATTATGTGATAAAGACCGCCACCAAGGATTATACGAAGCAATAAACAGTGATAAAACAATTGTCAAGCACGCATATACACCAAGTTAAATTCCCATAGCTTTTACAATACAAGAAAAATCCACAACCACGCCAAAAATCGAATAAAGATCCAAACTTTATTTAATTATTGTCATAACCTAGGTAGTTTATGAAGTTTAGCCGGAAAACATAATCAGAAACGAAATATCAATCAATATAAATTCTGAATTCATCTTGCAACAAAGTAAAATGAACGAAAAACAAAGAAACAGGAAGTTTAAACCCGTAATCTCTACTCCCGAGCGCTCCAAAGTGTTACCCGATGATTCCCTGCTTCCCGAATGCTTCAACAGCCTTCAATGGTGGTTTCAAGCTCCAAATTCGTGTGTCATACGGCTGTTGATGATGATGATGTTTTATAACAAGAAAACCCTACAAGCCGTTAGCTGTTTCAAGTCGGTTCACGTATTCAGACCTCTCGCGGCCCGCGTAACAGTGAACATAAGTTCACGCGGCCCGCCCGGGTATCACATTTTCTGGAATTATGATTCAAGTGGAAACGGCCCGCGTACGATATTGTTTGAGCTTATGCGGCCCGCCTGGGGACTCCAGAATTGATTTTTCTTTGTTTTTGCTCCCGAGTTCCTCGATTTCCGTTCCAGCCTTTCGCCTTTCCAGATTTTAACTCGTTTCTGCTCCTTTTGGCTGCAAAGACCTGGAAAGCACAAAATATCAAAAGTATGTACATTCTACGCTAAAAACGGACAAAAAACGAATATCTAACGACTAAAACGGACGCGAATAAAGATGTATTTTACAATACATCAAATATCCCCACACTTAATCTTTTTTTTCGTCCTCGAAAAAGAATTATGCAAACGGAATCATAGTCGGAATAGTCGAATGGGCCAAAAGCTTAAGTTATTTTATTAAAACCGAAACTCGTGTTAGCCGCGATTGCAAGTATATCGATCCTCTTAAACCTAACCCGGTTCCAAGCCCTTATCATGCAATTTAGTTCAAGTTCGGTCAATCTATCTAGGGTCTCACGCTAAGAATTGCAAGTCCATCTAATCCCCCCTCAAGCTTATAGGACAAAAGGAACAACCACTGGGCTATTTCCTAACCGCCTTATACCAAGATCAAGAGAGTTTAGAATCAAATCTATATTTTTTTTTCATTTTTTTTCATTTTTTTTTTTCATCACTTTTTCTCATTTTTTTTTCGAGCGTAGACGTTGCTTTCCCTAACCCAGAGGTATTCCGGCTGTAGAGTCGCTATCCCCAACTCGGATTACTTAGGCTTCGGTACTTTTTATTTATTTTGCAAGGTCGATTTCACACACCCTAGAGGTAATCCGGCTGTAGAGTAGCTATCCCCAACCACAGACTACATAGAAATGGCTACTTTCATTTAGTTTCTAGCTCGTTTTTTTTTCACGAGATAATGACCGAAAACTCTAACGATCTTAGCTTATAACGGCATCCCTTATACTATTTTTGGCGGTTTCAGTTTCCCCACTTTCACTAGATGAGAACCCACCAGTAGACCGACAATTAGGTATATTTTAAATCAAAGGAACCCAGAACCGAATCGAGCCTACCCGCACATCCCAAACTAGACACAAGCACGGTTATTTTATCTCATATTATCATTATTTGAACCCGAACAAAAACCCGACTTTTCTATCATTTTCCGTTTTTATTTTTGCAAACTTCTTATTTCAAAAGACATTTTCTGATTATTTTTAATTTTTTTTGGATTTTTTTAAATTTTTAATTTTTTTGTATTTTTCGACTTTTTATGACTCAAGATTCACTAAACTAACGACTCAAGACTCAAAGACTCACTAAACTAACGACTCAAGACTCAAATGTCCCATCCCCACACTTAAATGTAGCATTGCCCCTAATGCAAGGATAAAAACACGACTCCTAAAACCTAAAAAACAAAAAGAAATACGAAAAATAAATAAAATATACAAAGTATACAAGTGGAACGACTTAGCTGAATAAATATGTGAGACTGTCAGTATGCCAGTCGATACCACATATGCCCTCCAATCCAAACGCGCTCAGCAAACTGTACTAACTCGGACACGCGAACGTAAGCGGCACAAACAAACGACCTAACAATCAAATCATACCAAAACAACATAATATATACCATCAAATCAGCTCAACAATCATCCAAGTATCGACCAACCCCCAAAACCCTACCAACCTGTTTATAATATCAGTACAGACCAAAATATGAGGATAAAAAACAGCATAAAATAAAAATAAAAATAAAAGATATAAGCTCCATAAGCACTGCTGCATATCCTCATGCTCCTCCTGCTCCACCCTGCTGCCCGCCTGCAGGATCCTCCTGCCGTGGCTGCCAAGACGCCGGCGGCTGCAAGTGGAAGTGATCCATAATCACTCTCATACCATCACGCGTCTCCTGCCTCACCTGCTCCACAAAATCAGATAACCTATCCATCCTGTCATAAACTGCCTCTAACGTCAACGGCTCTGGCCGCGACTGCCTAATATGGTGCTCACATGCCGGCAACTGATGCCTCTGCAGTGGCACCTGATAACGTTGGGGAATCGCAGCCTGCATCACCTCTGCGGCAGCTGAATCTGGTGGAGGTGGCACCTGTTGCCCCTCTATCACTGCCTCCCATGCCGGTGGATCATCCCACGTAACTATCCTCGCCAGCTGAAAACTCTTCAGCTCCATAAGTGATGGTGCTGGTCCTGTACGCATCCTCTCAGGAGGAAAATCAGCAAATATACCCAAATTCGCTGCCAACATCGTAATATACGGCCCTCCATACAATCTCGCCTTTCCTCCGCCCTTCTTCGGCCTCACCAATGACCACGCCAAAATACTCGCTAAATTTACTGGGCGACGCTCAACCATGCACATCAGACAAAACAAACTGTGCTGGTTCACCTTATTATCCCCCTCATGTCTACCAATCACCGTCGCAGCCAGTATCTTATGCACGAACCTATACAGAGGATCCCTGATATCAGATGCCACCATATTGTTTGAATATGGTGTATTAGCAATAGTGCGCCAAAACCTCTGTAACTCCTCCTTTAACACACAACAATCCTTCCTCTCCGTCACTACCTGCCTCAACAAACCCCTAAACTCATCAGACTCAACCTCCTGACACGAATAGAATCCAGTTGCCTCAGCAAATTGTGGCAATGTCATATTGAAGATCCTCTTTCCCAACACAAACGAAACAACATCTGGCTCATCAAAACCCCCTGAATGCCTATAGTAAAATGTGGGGTGAAACTCCAGGGTGAGCTCATAATACTGTGGCGCGTCACAATCCAACGCCATCCTAAACTTGGGCCCTAATAGCTACTGTAGCCTCTCAACCTGCCCCAATTGACCAACCAAATCCCAATCTATCCTTCTAAACTCCAGCAGCTTCAGTCTCTTAATAGTATCAAATTTCAAATACTCGCCGACCCAACAGTAAACCGTAACAACGGGTTATCCACCAACCTCCTACTCTGACCATGTGGTGTCTCGTCATCCCTATACGTAACCTCTCTAAGTGGTGTACCAGCTGCTGGCTGCTCCTGTCCTCTAGTACCGCGCCTCTTGCGCTTCACTCCCGACGAAGATCCCTCACCTGACATCCTAGAAAACTGCTCTCTTGTCGATTTCGCCCACGTGAAGGTGATGTAACCTGCAAAACTACTCACGACACACAATAGACGCAAAAAACACGAGAAACTACGAAAAAATCACGAACAACGACGCAAAGACACTAAAACTCTAACTAACGACACGACGCAAACAACGACTCAATGTACAAACTATACACTTGAGTTTTCACTCAAGAAACTACGCAGCGGTGCTAGGCGGGTCCGAAAGAGGAACGGTTTCCTCTGCGGTGGTGTCGATGGGACCCCCTAAGTAGTGCTTCAACTGATGTCCATTAACTTTCCACGAATTCGACTTCTCTTCATCAAACTACTCCACGGTACCGTACGGAAAAACCTCCTTCACGACATACGGCCCGGACCATCTCGACTTCAACTTTCCGGCAATTAATTTCAATCTCGAATTAAATAAAAGCACTTGATCACCTACTTTAAACTCCTTCAACTTCTGCAACCTTCTATCATGCAAAGCTTTCGACTTTTCCTTGATGCTCCACGAACGGTCATACGCGGCGTCAGGAAGCGCCTCCAACTCATGAATTTGGAAAAATCGTTTCCTAGCGGCCTCGGTCAAATCTAAATTCACCATTTTAAGCGCCCACAGAGCCCGATGCTCTAACTCGACCGGTAAATGGCATGCCTTCCCATACACAATCATAAACGGCGTCGTACCTAGTGGCGTCTTATAGGCGGTGCGGAATGCCCATAACGCATCGTCCAACTTATCGGACCAATCCTTTCTACTATTCCCGACCGTTTTCTCTAAAATTCTCTTCACTCCTCGATTCGCGTTCTCTACTTGACCGCTCGTTTGTGGGTGATACGCGGTAGACAAGCGGTGCGTAACTCCATATCTCTCCAACGCCTTCTCCATAACCGCATTGCAAAAATGCGTACCGCGATCACTAATAATTGCCTTAGGAGTACCAGATCGTGTAAACAACTTCTTCAAAAACCTCACCACCACTCGTGCATCATTCGTAGGCAAAGATTGAGCTTCCACCCACTTCGAAACATAGTCTGTCGCAACGAGGATGTACCGATTCCCACTCGAAGATGGAAACGGCCCCATGAAATCAATGCCCCAAACGTCAAAGACTTCCAACACTTGAATAGGATTCTGGGGCATCTCATCCTTGGATGAGATGTTGCCGGTCCGTTGGCAACGATCATACTTTCTCACAAACTCCCCCGCATCTTCTACTACTGTCGGCCAAAAGAATCCACAATCATACACCTTCTGCGTAGTCACATGCGGACCATGATGTCCTCCTGTCAAACCCTCATGAACATGCCGAATGATGTCCTAGCCATCCTCTCTACTCACACACCTCCTCAAAACTCGATCACCTCCTATCCTGAAGAGATAAGGCTCGTCCCATATATACTTCCGCGCATCATTCAAAAGCTTTCTCCTCTGCTGGCGATGCATACCTTCCATCACGAACCGTCTGGCCAAATAATTGGCTATATCGCTAAACCACGGTAAATCCTCGGCCCCTGCCGTGACAGAATCAATAGACTCGTGAGGGAATTTGTCCCCTATCGCCTCCTCACGAATCTCCTCTCTCCTCGGGTCCTCTAAACGGGATAAGTGGTCTGCCGCCACATTCGCTGCCCCCTTCTTATCCTTAATTACAATATCGAACTCCGAAAGAAGAAGAATCCATCGTATAAGGCGCTGCTTCGCGTCTTTCTTCTGAAACATGTAACGCAGAGCGGAATGGTCCGTAAACACAACGGTTTTCGAAAGAACTAGGTACGAACGGAACTTGTCGAATGCAAAGACAACTGCCAACAACTCCTTCTCCGTGGTGGTGTAATTCTCTTGGGCATCATTCAAAGTTTTACTCGCGTAGTAAATCGGGTGAAAATGATTCTCCCGTCTCTGCCCTAACACCGCACCAACTGCGTAATCGCTTGCATCGCACATAAGCTCGAATGGTAAGCTCCAGTCAGGTGACACAAGGATCGGTGCAATCAGCAACTTCTCCTTCAGAAACTCAAACGCTCTAAGGCACTCCTCGTGAAAGACAAAGGGAATGTCCTTCTCCAACAATCGCATCATGGGGCGTGTGATTTTAGAAAAATCCTTGATAAAGCGCCGATAAAATCCCGCATGACCGAGAAAACTACGAACCGACTTGACACTAGTCGGCGGAGGAAGCTGACTGATCGTATCTATCTTCGCTCTATCAACCTCAATCCCAGCTCTTGAAATCTTGTGCCCTAACACAATACCCTCAGTCACCATGAAGTGACACTTCTCCCAGTTCAACATCAGCTTCGTTTCCACGCACCTCTTCAACATCCTCTCCAAATTCACTAAGCAATGATCGAAAGAACTACCGTAGACCGAAAAATCGTCCATAAACACCTCCATCGAACTCTCGACCATATCCTAAAAGATCGCGATCATACAACTCTGGAATGTAGCTGGAGCGTTACATAGACCAAACGGCATGCTTCGGTACGCGTACGTGCCATATGGACATGTAAAAGTGGTTTTTTCCTGATCCTCAGGTGCAATAGGAATCTGGAAATAACCCGAAAACCAGTCGAGTCGCTCAAGCATCTGATCAATGAATGGGAGCGGAAAATGATCCTTACGAGTGGCGTCATTTAACTTGCGATAGTCAATGCACACACGCCAACCCGTAACAGTACGAGACGGAATAAGCTCATTCTTCGCATTCAGAACAACTGTCATCCCCCCTTTCTTCGGGACGACCTGCGTAGGACTCACCCAAGCTGAATTGGAAATTGGATAAATCAAACCAGACTCTAACAACTTCATCATTTCCTTCCTAACTACCTCCTGCATATTCGGATTTAAACGACGTTGCGGCTGCACTACAGGCTTGTAAACATCCTCCATCAGAATGCGATGCGTGCAAAAAGTAGGGCTAATGCCCTTGATATCAGATAGCCTCCAGGCAATCGCATCACTGTGCTCTCTCAGAACCTCAATCAACCTCACTTTCTCCTCCTCTGTCAACTTCGAAGATATGATGACAGGCATATTCGGCTTCTCTCCTAAAAAATGCGTACTCAAGGCGGTGGAATCTCTACAGGAGTACTCTCATCACTAATCTCGTTGAGCTCCAACGTCTCAGGAACCCACAACTCATCACTCTCATCCAACTGCTCCTCCTCAACTTCTTCAACTGTCTCTTCATCAGGCTCGTCAACAACTCCCTCTCCAACCAAATCAGCTCCACTGATATACTCGAAACACGTGTCAACACAGGATATGAACGAATTTAGAAAGTAAACAGAATGACACGGCCCGCTATCATCATCTCGACCTCCAGGATGCTGCGTCGCTCTATCAATCTCGAATGTGACAATCTCGTCACCCGCACGAAGAGAAATCTTACCGTTAAAGACGTCGATGATCTCCTTTGCGGTCCTAAGGAATGGACGGCCCAGAATAATCGGAACTCTCTCGTCGGCCTCCATGTCAAGAACAACGAAATCCACAGGAAACACAAACTTATCCACTTTCACCAACAAATTCTCCACTATCCCACGAGGATACTTGACTGATTGGTCAGCCAAGGACAATGACATACGCGTGGGCATCAGCTCTCCTAAACCAAGCTTCGCGTACAACGAAAACGGCATCAGATTGATGTTGGCCCCTAAATCGGCTAGGGCGTGAGCGGGGGTAACGGCTCCCCCAAAGAGACATGGAATCGTGAATGTACCAGGATCGGTTAATTTCTCTGGTAGCTTATTTAAGACTACCGCGGAACAACCTCCTGTCAATGGAATATTCGAAAGCTCACCGATTCTCTCCTTACGCTTCAAAAGATCTTTGAGAAATTTAGCGTACTTAGGCATCGACTAAAGTGCCTCGATAAACGGAAGATTGATTTTCAACTGCGTAAACATCTTAAGGAATTTCCCGTATTCCTGAGCTTACTTCTGCTGCTTTAGGCGACCGGGATATGGAAGGCGTGAATAATCAATCACTGGTGATGGCCGAACCTTCATCGGCTGCTTCTCCACTTTCTTCTCTACTGGTGACTCCTCGGCGTGTGCGGTACTTGCTGGGTCTAGCCTCATGTGCACCTTGCCTGGAGTCTCCATCTCAATCTCCTCATCAACTTCATCCTCTTTCGCTTCCTCAACTCTCTCCCTCACTACTTCTCCAAAGCTCTTTCCACTGCGGGTCGTAATAGCTTTAGCTGAATGATTCGCGGGATTAGTGAAAGTATTTCCTGAAAACTGACCAGGTGGATGCTCCTGCAACTGTTTAGCAATTCCACCTACCGTCCTTTGAAGATATAAAAGTGTGGATTGCTGACTTTTGAGCTGAAGTCCGTGACTTTTATTAATCTGCTCCTGACTTTTAGAGAACGCCTGATTCTGCGTCATCATCTGAGCGAACATCTCCTCCATCCTGATCAAACTACCCTGTAAAGTCGTGTCACTGCCTTGGCTCTCTTGATTCGACCCCCCACTAGCAAACTGACCTCCTGAACCACTATACTGACCACTCCGACCCGAACCACTACTCGTGTAAAGACCCGGCCCCCTATTTTGATACTGACCAGATGGGAAACCAGGGGGATTGCCAGAAGAACGAAAACTACTATTGTTGCCACTGCCGCGCCAGTTGAAGTTGTAATTGGAATTATTGAACGGATTCGTGGGACCCCTAGACTGACAGGCTATGTACTCTACCTCCTCGAGAGTAAGTGTGGGACACTCGAGCGTGTCGTGACCTCCCCTACAAACCTCACACCTATCAACTTTCTTCTTAATCTCATTCAACTCTTGCCTCACCTCTTGCCTCACCTCTTGCCTCAACTCTTGCCTCAAACTCTCGACTATAGCAGCTATCGATGGATCAAAGCTAACTTGGTTTACCCCTCGACCGACCGAGGAGGTACGCACAGGAATGGAAGTCCTGCTGATAGTGCCGTAATCCATATCAGGGTGGGCGAAACTCTCAAACAAATCATTACACTCATTCACTGTCTTTTTACCCATAAGCTGCCCACCTGCTGAAGTATCGAAACGAGCTCTAATCTCAGGAGTAAGACCATTGTAGAATTTTTCAACTAACGCCCAATCAGACAAACCATGCTGTGAATAACGAGAGAGAAGCGTCTGAAAACGCTCCCATCCTAAGTGGTACGGCTCATCAGGCTCCATACGAAAGGAGTGAATCTGATCACGAAGGCGAGATGCCTTGGCTGGGGGAAAGTACTTGGCTAAGAAAGCATCACGAAGACCTGCCCAAGTAGTGAAAGTGCTTGCGGGCTGAGAATCGAACCAGACGGCTGCGCGTCCAGCGAGTGAGAATGGAAAGACCTGAAGGTATCAAGCATCAAGGTTCACCCCCTCGATGGAGAAGGTGCTACAAAGGCGAGTGATGCGATTGATGTGAGCGGGTGCATCCTCGTCGTCACGACCATGGAACTGGCATGAATTGGTGATGGCTTTCATGATGTAAGAAGGAATCTGCCAAGACCTATCATTCGCGAAGTTCGGAGGGGTGATGGGTGAAGTAGCGCCGGTGAAACCGGTGGTAGCCTGCTGGTAAACGGTGCGGTTCGCCATGGCGGGTGGAGGACTAGGTGTACGAGAACGGGAGGGTGATGGGGAAACGTGGGGTGATACGTGTGGTGATGACTTCGGAATGAAGTCGGTGTGTGGTGGAGAAAAGGAAGAGCTAGAAGAACTTACCTCGGGTGCAACGGATGAAGCGGACGACTTGACTGTAAACGGAAGCGGCGGCGGTCCCTGCGAGCGCGTATGGTGCATCCACTGCAAAAACCAAAAACAACCAAGTAAGAAGACTCTAACAACGACTCAATAAACTAGAAACGACACTAAAACAAATATTTTTTTTATTTTTTTTATGATTTTTAGACTCCTACGACTCAACGAACACAAATAGCACGTAATATGTCAACTAAGTCCAAACAAAGTAATCAACGCAATCGCCAAAGAGTCCCCGGCAACGGCGCCAAAAACTTGATGTGCTAAAAGTGGTTTAACTAAATTAACTAAATTAAACCCTAAACTAGACTCTCTAAGTTATAAATTTATAAAACTAAGACTCTCTAAAACCTAAACCACACGACCGGCAAGTGTACCGATCGATGCAGTATAGCCTAAGGAAGTCCGAGTATCGAACCCAAGAGACTCTACTAAAGTACGCTAATGACTCTATCTAGACTTAGACTGACACGGACTTAACTAATTTGTTTATTTGATGAGGGGGTTTCTAAAAATCCTAAATAAATAATAAAATAATGCAAAAAGACTAGACACGAACTCGAACGAAGACTTTGACCAGTGGTGATGAAGACTACCTAGGCTAGACGCAAGCTAAACTCAGAATGGATTTCTATTCGATGATTTTGTGGTATGGAACCGGGATCTTTGGATACTAAACCTATTAAGACATCACTAAGCCCCTCAAACACTCTCAAGGCGATTCTTGTGGCACTACCTAGGCTGTTGCGCTTACCGGTTTTCTAGATTTCCTCACAGTCCTCTAGTTTCTTGAAAGTGCCTATATAAGACGATCTACCTCACAGCGCGAAAGTCTAAAGCAACTACGGGTTTTAATCTTGGTTTAATAGACAATGGAATGTTTAAGGACTTATAAACCAAACCGAGACCTATTAATAACCTCGAGCCTCACAGCGACAAGATTAGCAGAACACTTGATTTTATTAAATTACCGAATATTACTTCTAAGGTTACTTACTAGATTTTCACCCTAAAGGATTAATGATCTTTTACGTGATAAAGACCGTCACCTAAATCAAGAACCCTAGCCCAACCCTATTATGTGATAAAGACCGCCACCAAGGATTATATGAAGCAATAAAAAGTGATAAAACAATTGTCAAGCACGCATATACACCAAGTTAAATTCCCATAGCTTTTACAATACAAGAAAAATCCACAACCACGCCAAAAATCGAATAAAGATCCAAACTTTATTTAACTATTGTTATAACCTAGGTAGTTTATGAAGTTTAGCCGGAAAACATAATCAGAAATGAAATATCAATCAATATAAATTCTGAATTCATCTTGCAACAAAGTAAAACGAACGAAAAACAAAGAAACAGGAAGTTTAAACTCGTAATCTCTACTCCCGAGCGCTCCAAAGTGTTACCCGATGATTCCCTGTTTCCCGAATGCTTCAAGAATGCTTCAACAGCCTTCAATGGTGGTTTCAAGCTGCAAAATTCGTGTGTCATACGGCTGTTGATGATGATGATGTTTTATAACAAGAAAACCCTACAAGCCGTTAGCTGTTTCAAGTCGGTTCACGTATTCAGACCTCTCGTGGCCCGCGTAACAGTGAACATAAGTTCACGCGGCCCGCCCGAGTATCACATTTCCGGAATTATGATTCAAGTGGAAACAGCCCGCGTAGGATATTGTTTGAGCTTATGCGGCCCGCCTGGGGACTCCAGAATTGATTTTTCTTTGTTTTTGCTCCCAAGTTCCTCGATTTCCATTCCAGCCATTCGCATTTCCAGATTTTAACTCGTTTCTGCTCCTTTTCGCTGCAAAGACCTGGAAAGCACAAAATATCAAAAGTATGTACATTCTACGCTAAAAACGGACAAAAAACGAATATCTAACGACTAAAACGGACGCGAATAAAGATGTATTTTACAATACATCAACGAGAATTCGACTAAAGGTAAATGTGAATCCCAGTTACCACCAAAATCTATAACGCACGAACGATGCATGTCTTCAAGGGTGCGAATCGTGCGCTCAGTCTCACCGTCGGTCTGGGGATGGAAAGCGGTACTGAGATTAAGAGTAGTACCGAGAGCGGATTGAAAAGTTTCCCAAAGACGCGAGGTAAATCGACCATCGCGATCAGAGATGATATCACGAGGTGTCCCGTGTCGACAAATGACTTCGTCGGTATAGATTCGTGCTAATCGTTTGACCTTATAGTCTTCTCGTATCGGCAGAAAGTGGGCTGATTTAGTAAGATGATCAACGATAACCCAAATGCTATCGTGACCTGATGGCGTGCGCAGAAGTTTCGTGATGAAATCCATAGCTATACTCTCCCATTTCCACATAGGGATCTCCGGTTGTACGAGTAAGCCAGAGGGTCGTTGTTGTTCAGCCTTGACTTTCGAACAAGTCAGGCACTTTGAAATGTAGAAGGCGATATCTTTCTTCATTCCAGGCCACCAATACCGAAGACGAAGGTCCTGGTACATCTTGTCGGCACCGAGATGAATGGAATATCGGGATTTGTGTAACACCCCGTGTTTTCGAAAGTCAAAGTCAAAGTCAAGATTGAAGTCAAAGGAAGAAAAGATTGCTAATTGCGATATGTCTCTCCTTGCTCAATTCCTGTTTTGACTTCTTTGACTTGTAATTAGTCTTTTTTATTATCACTTTAGTTTTATTATGTGGAGTATCTATTAATAATCGCATATTAATCGCTATTTATCACATGTTTAATCGCTTTATCGCTATCGCAGTCGCACTCGCAACTCGAATTACGCATTTTGGTTATTGTATACGTGTGTGTGTGCCTTATGTGTTACTTGTGCATGTTTAAATTATGTTATGTGTGGTAATCAATCGAATCGCAATCGAACTCAACCACAAATCGAATCGCAAACGCTAAACGAAGGAAAAATAGGATGATTGTATGTTAGATATAGTAGTTGGGATTAAAAGTAATTTGATAAGCAACTCCATCACATCGCTCGCTCGAACCGCATTGCAACGCGCTACACGCGAATCGAAACGGCAAAACTCGTCGCGCCGAGCACTCAAACCAGGTGCCAGCCGGCCGGATTGCCATCCGACCGGGCTGCCACCCGATCGAGGTGTCGTCCGACCGGGCTGCTACCCAGGTGAGATTCCATCCGACCGACCAGCCCTTTCCATTTTGGGTAACCCTATAAATACCCCTTGTCACTTTCATTCTTTTCACTTTTGGCAAGTGACGTTCGACCTGTGCTCTAACCTCGCTTTTTCTCCGATTTCTCGTAATCCCGGTAAGATTTCGTCCTAAATCTTGTACTTCCTTAATCTACATGCACTCCTACACCTTTCTATCTTTTGGATCTTAACTTTTAACCGTGAAATCATCAAGATTCAAGGTGTTCTAGGATGACGTCATCATGTGTTCTTGGAGAACTTCATGTTTTGGCCTCAATCCACCAAGAACAACTTAGATCTAACCGATTTCCACAAAAATAAACGAAGATCTTTCATAGATCTAAACATATTCACGGTGAAAAGGATTGAGAGAAGGTTTTCCAACATTCTTTCAACTCTTTTACACTCAATGCATTCAAAACCGGTAGAATCAGAACTTGTGCCGACTCACTACTCAATCTTGTGGTTGTGTTGGTTCGAGATCCGTATCCTATCCACGAGATTATCGATTCCGGGTTAACCAAGAACTATCGTCCTGAACCGGAGGACTGACCGAATTTGGGTGATTCCTATTCAGAGCCGATAACTGCTTTGTGTTTGTTTGATACTAGAGCTGATAACTGCTTTGTGTCATATGAATTCGAGAAGCTCCTTAGTCGTAAGCGCTCCCAACTCACCTCGATGTTCGATGTTGAAGTCGCTACCAGAAGAACTGTCGCCGTTAATTCTGTTCTTCATGATTGTACTCTTGAGCTCAACAATCACATCTTCCCAATCGACCTTATTCCAATGCAACTCGGAAGTTTTGACGTCATAGTAGGCATGGACTTTCTTTGCGAAAACCATGCTGAAGTTGTGTGCTTCGATAAGATGATTCGTTTCTCGCTCGCGAATGGTGATTTATTGTGTGTTTATGGTTAAACTACTTCGAAAGGCCTCAAACTCATGTCATGTGTCCAAGCTAGCAAGTATCTCTGCAAGGAATACAGAGCTTTCTTGGCGAACATTGTAGTAGCGGAGAAGGAAAAGAAAGGAAAGACAGAAGTGAAAGACGTTCTTGTGGTTCATGAATTTCCTAATGTGTTCCCTGGTGATCTTCTCGGTCTTCTGCCAAGTCGTGATATCAACTTTCGTATCGACCTCATTCCTGGAGCGAATCCCGTTGCCAAAGCTCCTTATCGACTCGCACCGTCCGAAATGTGTGAGCTCTCGAATCAGCTCCAGGAATTACTTGAGAAAGGCTTCATTCGCCCGAGCACCTCTCCTTTGGGCGCGCCAGTCCTTTTCATTAAAAAGAAGGATGGGTCGTTCAGGATGTGCATCAACTATCGGGAATTGAATAAGTTAACTATCAAGAACCGCTATCCCCTGCCTCGCATTGACGATTTGTTTGATCAGCTACAAGGTGCTACGTGTTTCTCGAAGATCGATCTACGCTTAGGCTATCACCAACTATGCATACAAGATACCCAAAACCGTTTTTCGCACTCGATACGGCCACTATGAGTTCGTTGTTATGCCTTTCGGTTTAACCAACGCACCCGCGGTTTTCATGGATCTGATGAATCGCGTGTGTAAACCATACCTCGACCGTTTCGTCATCGTGTTCATCGACGATGTCTTGATTTATTCCAAGTCGAAGGCCGAACACGCGCAACATTTACGTTTGGTTCTCGAGCTACTCCAGGGGAATCGACTCTATACCAAGTTCTCCAAGTGTGAATTTTGGCTGGAGGAGGTTCAGTTTCTGGGTCACATTTTCAATAGTCAAGGTATTCACGTCGATCCGGCGAAGATTGAAGCAGTTAAGAGTTGGATTACACCTAAGAACCCTTCTGAAGTCCGTTCTTTTCTCGGACTAGCGGGCTATTATCGACGATTTATCGAGGGATTCTCAAAGATCGCTGTGCCGCTTACCGCTCTCACACATAAAGACAAGCCTTTTGTTTGGGAAACTGAACAAGATTCTGCTTTCCAAACCCTCAAGCACATGCTTTGCAATGCTCCTGTTCTCACATTGCCCGACGGAAACGACAATTTCATTGTCTATTGTGATGCTTCCAACCTTGGTCTTGGTTGTGTTCTTATGTAGCGGGACAAGGTTATAGCTTACGTATCTCGTCAGCTCAAAATCCATGAGAAGAACTATACAACCCATGACATCGAGCTAGGCGCAGTTGTTTTTGCGTTAAAGATTTGGCGACACTACTTGTATGGTACCAAGTGTACGATCTTCACCGATCATAGGAGCCTACAACATATCTTTGATCAGAAAGAACTTAATATGCGTCAACGCTGATGGGTAGAACTTCTCAACGACTACGACTGTGAGATTCGTTATCACCCAGGCAAAGCAAATGTCGTTGCCGACGCTCTCAGCAGACGAAGTTATTTGCTCAGCATTCGTAATACTCAAGCCCAATACGATCTCGAAACTCTCATCCGCGAAGCCCAGCATGCTTGTTTTAATGAACGCACTCTGAAGAAGGAACGAATCTATCACGATGGAGCCAAGCTCGTGAGTAATTCGAATGGGATATTCCATTATCTGGATCGAATTTGGATCCCTAAATGGACCGATTTGCGAAAGATATTGATGGACGAAGCCCATAAATCCCGGTATTCTATTCATCCCGGTGCCGACAAAATGTATCAGGATCTTCGCTACAAGTACTGGTGGCCGGACATGAAAAGGGATATTGCTCTCAACGTTGGAAAGTGCCTGACTTGTGCAAGGGTCAAGGCTAAACACCAAAGACCCTCTGGCTTACTCGAACAACCGCCAATCCCTATGTGGAAGTGGGAGAGTATAGCTATGGACTTCATAACAAATCTTCCGCACACGTCATCAGGTCACGACGGCATATGGGTTGTCATTGACCGTTTGACCAAATCCGCTCACTTTTTGCCAATACGGGAAGACTACAAGGTAGAACGATTAGCCCGAATCTACACCAACGAGATTATTTGTAATCATGGGACGCCTCGCGACATCATCTTTGACCGTGATGCTCGGTTTACCTTGCGACTGTGGGAAACGTTTCAAGCAGCTCTCGGTACCACGCTTAACTTAAGTACCGCATTCCACCCTCAAACCGATGGTCAGACTGAAAGAACGATCCATACTCTTGAAGACATGCTCCGTTCGTGTGTCATAGACTTCGGTGGTAATTGGGACACATATCAGTCGTTAGTCGAATTCTCGTATAACAACAGTTATCATTCCAGCATTAAAATGGCACCATTCGAGGCTTTATATGGAAGAAAATGTCGATCGCCTATTGTGTGGCACGAGATCGGTCACTCGCAATTAACCGGTCCTGAGCTATTGCAAGAAACGACTGATAATGTCCTCCAAATTCGAGATAAATTGTTGAAAGTTTGAAGTCGACAGAAAAGTTACGCCGATAGATGACGCAAGCCCCTTCAATTTGACGTTGGTGACTATGTACTCCTAAAGGTATCACCTTGGAAGGGTGTGGTCAGATTCGGCAAGAAATGGAAACTAGCACCTCGATATGTTGGACCTTTTAAGATTCTGGAAAGGATCAGAAAAGTCGCCTACAGACACGAACTAACCGAGGAACTTAGTAATGTCCACCCGACTTTCCATGTGTCAAACCTCCGAAAGTGTCTGGCTGAGCATGATTTAATTGTATCTCTTGATGATCTCCAAGTAAACGAAACACTACACTTCGTGGAGAAGCCTGTCGAAATCATGGATCGCCAAACCAAGCAGCTCAGACGCTCGCGCATTCCTGTTGTGAAAGTCCGATGGGAAGGCAAACGAGGCGCAGAGTTCACTTGGGAACTCGAAAGCGACATGAAGGCAAAGTACCCGCAGGTGTTTGTTAAGGCTTCGGCCTAATTTCGGGACGAAATTCCCTCAACTAGGGGAGGCTGTAACACCCCGTGTTTTTGAAAGTCAAAGTCAAAGTCAAGATTGAAGTCAAAGGAAGAAAAGATTGCTAATTGAGATCTGTCTCTCCTTGCTCAATTCCTGTTTTGACTTCTTTGACTTGTAATTAGTCTATTTTATTATTGCTTTAGTTGTATTATGTGGAGTATCTATTAATAATCGCATATTAATCGTTATTTATCGCATGTTTAATCGCTTTATCGCTATCGCAGTCGCACTCGCAACTCGAATTATGCATTTTGGTTATTGTATACGTGTGTGTGTGCCTTATATGCTACTTGTGCATGTTTAAATTATGTTATGTGTGGTAATCAATCGAATCGCAATCGAACTCAATCGCAAATCGAATCGCAAACGCTAAACGAAGGAAAATTAGGATGATTGTATGTTAGATATAGTAGTTGGGATTAAAAGTAATTTGATAAGCAACTCCATCGCATCGCTCGCTCGAACCGCATAGCAACGCAATACACGCGAATCGAAACGACAAAACTCGTCGTGCCGAGCACTCGAACCAGGTGCCAGCCGGTCGGATTGCCATCCGACCGGGCTGCCACCTGGGCGAGATACCATCCGACCGACCAGCCCTTTCCATTTTGGGTAACCCTCTAAATACCCCTTGTCACTTTCATTCTTTTCACTTTTGGCAAGTGACATCCGACCTGTGCTCTAACCTCGCTTTTTCTCCGATTTCTCGTAATCCCGGTAAGATTTCCTCCTAAATCTTGTACTTCCTTAATTTACACGCACTCCTACACCTTTATATCTTTTGAATCTTAACTTTTAACCGTGAAATCATCAAGATTCAAGGTGTTCTAGGATGATGTCATCATGTGTTCTTGGAGAACTTCATGTTTTGGCCTCAGTCCACCAAGAACAACTTAGATCTAACCGATTTCCACAAAAACAAACGAAGATCTTTCATAGATCTAAACATATTCACGGTGAAAAGGATTGAGAGAAGGTTTTCCAACTTTCTTTCAACTCTTTTACACTCAATGCATTCAAAACCGGTAGAATCGGAGCTTGTGCCGACTCGCTACTCAATCTTGTGGTTGTGTTGGTTTGAGATCCGTATCTTATCCATGAGATTATCGATTCCGGGTTAACCAAGAACTATCATCCTGAACCGGAGGACTGACCGAATTTGGGTGATTCCTGTTCAGTCGGGTCTCTAGAGCTTAGGATGGGACTCTGTTGGTTAGCATGATGTCAACACATCTCGATAACACGACAAACAATCAAAACGGCCAAGTGTAAGAAAAATGGAACGACCAGGACGGAGTGCCGTCCGATCGGACTACTGTCCGAACGGACAGCCATCCGAGCGACCGGCTGTCCGAACGACTTGCACCTTAGGTCCCACACCTAACCAATTTTGCCAAGATCTGAAGCTTGAGTGTTGAACGAATTGCTGTCCGATCGGACTACCATCCGACCGAACTGCCATTCGAATCATGAGACATTTGGACTTTAGTACTTAAACAATTTTCAACATGTTCAATTCACAAAGGATGCCACCCGAACGAACAACCGTCCGAACGAGTGACAACCTGCTGTGAACTTGTTCTCACTGAAGTGCCAACCTATCGGATTGTCGTCCGATGGGACGACCGTCCGATCGACCGACCTGAAAGGTAGAGATACTTCAATGTTTTCAAAACGCTACAACGAAAACTTCAAAAGTCAAGCCATCATACACAAACACATCCTTCTCAAAGGAAGAAACAATCCACTCGAACAATCATCCGACCGGACTACTGTCCGACCGAACTACTGTCCGAACGGATTGCCACCCACACGACCGGCTGTCCGATCGGACTACCATCCGATCGAACCGCTGTCCGACTCGCTTGTACCTTGCACCGTTTTACGCGTCACTTATCGTTATGCTATCAATCTGTTCAAGCTAACCCTACTCTCTAGCGCTCCCTTCAATACGTTACTTATACAAAAATCACATCGAACGCACTACGCAATACTTTAAACGCTAATCGTTACCGCATGTTATACGTGACTTAATGAATGCTTGTTTGTTATGTTTACACATGGAATGCTGTCTACCTGCCTTAGCAACGATAGTACTATTAGTTTGGACTCAGCACCCGTTCACTCGGGGGTTGTTAAGGACAATTGCCTACATGGCTCACAATGATGAGTGTGTATAGCGAACTGCCTTGGGCAGTCAACCCACAATCATTGGTATCGATAAGTTCATGTCGATAACTAACATGCCTCATTTCACTCTGTGTACGTGCTGGTTATGCATAACGCTTTCGAACTCTATATGCTATTATCAAACTTGTATGCTCACCTTTACACTATGTGTATTGACTTTTACTTTAACGTATGTGACAGGTGCTTAGGATGTTTACATGCTTTGTGTGCTGGTGATGAAATTGAGGCTAGGGACGGAGTCCTAGAAACCAATAAATAAACAATTGTCTGTAATAAAAATCTGAGTTGTCGGAACAGAACAATTTGACTGGATCTTTGCTGTAATAATTATATTATCATCTATGACATGGTATGGGACGTGTTACTTTAAAATATTTGGTAAATATAGCTGTTATGGAAACTTCTGGACAATCTGTTTCGCTCAGTGCCATGCCCCGATGTTTCCGCCATCGGTTGGGGTGTGACAATTTGTGGGCTTCGATCAACAATATCTCCCGAAGGTTATTGCGACCGGGGATCCAGATGCGATCGAGATAGTAATAGATATCGTTCGACTTGGTGACAAGTTGGGTTTCAACGCCACACTTCTTCATTTCCTCTTTCAAGGTGTTTTCAATGAAGTAGGTGTGCTGAGCGTCGCGAATTAGAGCTTCGAGGTCGTGTTGGGCTTGAACTTTGCAAACGCTTTGTAAATAGCTTCGTCGGCTAAGAGCGTCGGCAACGACATTTGCTTTGCCAGGGTGGTAGTGAATCTCACAGTCATAATCGTTGAGAAGTTCAACCCATCTGCGTTGGTGCATATTCAGCTCTTTCTGATTCAAGATGTGTTGTAGGCTTTTATGGTCGGTGAAGACCGTACACTTAGTACCGTAAAGGTAGTGTCGCCAAATCTTTAACGCAGAAACAACTGCACCTAGTTCGAGATCGTGGGTTGTATAGTTCTTCTCGTGGACTCTGAGCAGACGAGAGGCATACGCGATAACCTTGTCTCGTTGCATAAGAACACAACCAAGACCGAGGTTAGAGGCATCGCAATAGACTACAAAGTTGTCATTTCCATCGGGTAACGTGAGTATAGGAGCGTCGCAGAGCATACGTTTGAGAGTTTGAAAGGCTTCCTCTTGTTCAGTTCCCCAAACAAAAGGCTTGTCTTTATGCGTCAGGGAGGTAAGTGGGACGGCGATTTTAGAGAAATCAGCGATAAATCGACGTTAGTAACTCGCCAATCCGAGAAAAGAACGAACTTCGGACGGGGTTTTCGGTGTAATCCAACTTATAACTGCCTCAATCTTCGCGGGATCTACGTGAATACCTTGACTATTGACGATATGACCGAGGTATTGAACCTCCTCAACCCAAAATTCACATTTGGAGAACTTGGCGTAGAGGCGATTACCTTGGAGAAGCTCGAGTACCAAACGGAGATGTTGCGCATGTTCGGCTTTCGACTTCGAACAGATAAGGATATCATCTATAAACACGATGACGAAGCGGTCAAGAAAGGGCTTACACACGCGATTCATCAAATCCATGAAAACCGTGGGCGCATTGGTAAGACCAAAAGGCATAACGACAAATTCGTAATGTCCGTAACGGGTTCGAAAAGCGGTTTTAGGGATATCCTCCTCTTGGCCGAACACGACACGATATACACGAAAATTACCTGTTAATACCTGTTAACACGACTGTTCGACTGTTATACACGAAAATTACCTGTTAAGACCTGTTAACACGAACACGACATGCTATCTGAGAGTTACAGAGGGAGTTTAGGGTTTTTTTTTTTTTTTTTTTTTGAATTGAATGAGGAATGAAAATAGAAAAGAATTAAGGAACCCACATGCACATGGCTGATGAGTTTTATTTAATTTAATTTCTTATCATGTACTAACGGGTATTAACAGGTAAACAGGTATTTAACCCGTTTATACACGAAAATTAACAGGTAATCTGGTGTCTACATGTTTGGTACACGATACCTGTTAAGGCCATACACGATACCTGTTAACTTCATGTAGGTTCGTGTCGTGTATTTGTGTAAAATTTCCAGCCCTACCCTCTGGGATCCAAAAGCTTGTCCAAATAGGAAACCCAACTCCCTATTTATAGGCAACAGCCTACACATGTCCGGATGGACTGATACATTACACACTCTATATCCGGATGGGGTTTTGGACTATATGTTGTCCATCCGTCCGGATGGACCTTTACAATGTCTAATCCGTGTCCGACTTTCTCTAATCTATACAATATTCAACACACGCTCTAACGAACTATTCGCACAGTGGCAGACATACAAAATATGCACCAACAGATAGCTTCGATCTTCAGATCTGGTGGCTTCAAAAGAAAGGGATGAGTACATGAACACATGGTGGCTTCGATCTTCAATCTTCAGGTCTGGTGGCTTCGATCTTCGATCTTCAGATCTCGTGGCTTCAATGGTGGCTTTAAGAAATGGATTCTTCAGATCTGGTGACTTCGATCTTCAATCTTCTGATCTCGTGGCTTCGACAAAGAAGAGGATATGCCGGTTTGAGTTGTGTTTGAGGAAGAAAGGAATTAGAATAAGAATGGAGATCTAGAAGCTTTTGATATGATTTTGTACTAAAAAGGTGAAGGTTGGTGAGGGGTGGGAACCGAGATACATGGGGAAGGGTGAAGGTAGGTGAGATGCAAAAAAGTGGATATGACACAAGGCTAACAAATGACATAAATTCCCTTTTTGACATAACATGTTCTTATACTAGATGAGGTGGATTAATCCTGTCCACACAAACCAAGTTTCCATAGTTTTCTCAGTTGTGTAGGTTTTCTCCATATACTTACATTATATATATATATATATAGGTAAAGTGTAAAATACAATATCCCTTAACGTACATTACGTACGATATAGCGAAATCGCATGTTATAAAATAGCATGGATGAAATCGCATGTGATAATTTTGATGAAATCGCATGTTGGTTTTTTGTAACAATTTCGCATGTGATAATTTTGATGAAATCGCATGTTGGTTTTTTGTAACAATTTCGCATGTGGTAATTTTGATGAAATCGCATGTTAGAAAACCAACATGCGAAATTGTTACAAAAAAACAACATGCGATTTCAATGTGGGATGAAGATCTGACGGCTGAGATGATAGCGTACGTAATGTACGATAAGGACACTTGTACGTTAACCTAACACTATATATATATATATTGAAGAAAGGAATCCAAGTAAAGATTATATATATAGTACCCAATAGGAACCAGTCCATGCGCCCCTTTCATAAGGATGATGTGAATGTTATCTGCATAAAAAAGTATATTGTAAAACTGAAAGTATATATGAATAGTTAAAGAAATTGTCTATATAATAAACCCAAACAATGCAATATGAAAGCAGCATACTGGTAGGGCCAAGAAGGAGCATGCGTGATTGAGGAGAGTCGAGGATAAGGATGTCATTGTAAGAAGTGTTGATGGCACTCAGCACCTGATAATCGACTTTTTCTTCAACATTGGCAGAGCAGCACAAGAAGGGTTAGGGGTGGTGGGTGTGGCCGCAGTGGTGGCGGCAGGATGTGGTGGTGGTGGCAAGATGTGGTGGTTACGATTTTAGGGTTAGAAAATTGGGGAAGATGAAATGTATATGCAATTTTTTTGGTTTTATTTATTAAACATTTAAATAAAAACATGAATTGACCAAAATAGCCTTAAGTGAATAAACTTACCTGAAAATTTTAATATGTTTAGTACTAAAAGACGTAGAGTGTAACATGTTTTGCAAATAAAGGATTGTGATTGTAATTATTGAAGTTAAAGGCTATCCGTTGCAATCAGGTACAAACATAAAGGACGAAAAGTGTAATTTACCCTATATTAATTTATCAAATAATTAGATATTTTTTAAAAATAATGGATTTTAATAATCCCAACTATTGTCTGTTGGCTGGCAACGGGTCCAAACTTTAAAAATTCACACTGGCGGTCCCATCTTTTCACATATTGGCCTTTAATGGATTCTGACTA